>VKOC01016790.1:0-66322 GCA_009364415.1 Spea multiplicata | reverse complement strand
AAAAATCCCATTGTCCAGCATTAGTTAGCCTGTGGGCCGACATGTCCGAATTTTAACTTCATTTTTTCCAAGTACTTCTTTGCTTCTTCTGGGGTATGACAGATAGTTTTTAGACCATCCTTATATATGATTAGGCTTACTGGGAAACCCCAGTTATAGGTTATAGTATATTTTCCCAGTTATTTGTGGTTACTGAGAAAAATTTTTTCTTTTGCCGAGTGGAAAAAGATAGATCCGGAAAAATTAGTAGTTCACTGAATTTCTGTAATCTCCGTTGATTTTGACGTACTGCTTTAAGAACCTTCTCTTTATCTTTAAGGAAATGAAAATTCACCAAGACGTCCCTCGTTGCTTCTATTTTAGCTTTAGGTTTTGGTAGCCGGTAAGCTCGATCTATGATCAAATCCTTTCTTTCAAATATCAGTTCCATACTTTCAAAAAACTCTAATAGGTATTCTTCCATTTTTTCTTGAAGAATTTCTTCAGGAATATTCCTTATTCTGATGTTGTTGCGTTTGGCTCTGTCTTCAATATAAGAGAATTTTTCTTCCGTGGTAGATATTTTTCTTTCCAGGATTTCTATAGTTTCTTTATTATTATTCGTTTGGATTAGAGCTAGGTCCAGTTTTTCTTCTAGCTTCATAACTCTGTTTGCCAAGGTGTTAATATCCTTTTTAATGTCCTAAGAGTTGGTATAAATTTCTACTTTTATCTCTTCGAAGAGCTGTGTCAGGCTATCCTTCATTTGTCCTGATGTTATCGTTTTGTTCCCTGAAAGATCAAGCTATGATATTTCTGTATTCCCTTGGACCATTTTATTTGAGTCATTGCTCCAATCTGAAGGAGTTCCGGTTACACTGGGCGGATCTCTTGGAGCTATCGGAGAAAAAAAGGCTGACACATTATGTTCTCTCTTTTTTTCAGATCTTGATCTTTATCTCTAGTTGTTCTTTTTCATTTTTTGAATCGACTTTTTCTTGAGGCTTTCGGCTCACCATCTTACTCCTAAATGTTTATAAATGATCTGCCTTGGGAGTCCAAGGAGGATCTAGTTTATCCAATTGCAAAAAAAAAAAAAAAAGTTTTTTTCTTCACTATATACTTTTATGGTGTTCCATTCACGAGTTTCATTAGTTTTCTATAGTGGTTTCCACTCAGATCAGATATTATCAGATCTATTTAGTGAAGACCTGAAAATCTTAGTGTTATCAGGCCTCCACATTCACAGAGGTGATTGAGACGTATAGAACCGTAACATTGGTATCTCGGTATCTTCATTTCTATAGCAGTTATTATTCTGCAGGGAGTATCATATGGTATAATCTGTCAACAGGTATTCACACGAGTAACAGCACATAGATCCAGCGTTTGGTGTAATCAATTCAAAACAGTTTGGAGTTCCCAAGGAGTATAACACATGAGTCATAAGGCTCAGGCCTCCTTATTCAAAGAGGTAATTGAGACATATAGGGCCGAACCTTAATATTCCAGTATATTCACTTCTATAGCCGTTAATATTCTGCAAGGAATATCATATAGTATAGTCTGTCAACAGGTAACACATAGATAGGAACACATAAATCCAGCGTTTGATGTGATCAATTCAAAATAGCTTGGGTTTCCCAAGGGGTATGTCACATGAGTCATACGGCTCAGGCCTCCACATTCAAAGAGGTAATTGAGACATATAGAACCAAACGTTTAGTATTTCAGTATCTTCATTTCTATAGCAATATTCTGCAGGAATTATCATATGGATTAGTCTGTCAGCAGGTATAGCTATTCATAAAGTGAAAGAAAAAAAAAAGAAAGAAAGAAAAAACCATGATTCAGACATTGTTGTTGGTCAATTGGTCAGCATAGGAGTCTGTCTCGGCTTGTGAACTATCCAGCACAGGCACACCATCCAGGAAGAAGGACCGCAGACCGGTGCTTCTCCGGTGAGTCTCCGTACCAGCGGCTGAAATGACAGAGGCAGCGGTAGGGAAATGCAGCTTTTTTTTTTTTTTTTTCTGTGGCTCTAGTGCGGCTCTCGAGCAGACACTCGGGCCGACATAAAGTGGATGTCGGCGACTATGTTGCGGCTGTGTTGCAGGTCCCGGCGGGGCTCATCCCCTCACTCACGGAACACGTCGATGTGCGTCCTCACATCATTGCTCCACCCCCCTAATTAAATTCATATTTCTTAACCTTGTAGAAGTGGTGAATGAAAACATATGTAACACACTGCAGATGTTTATAGAGTGGCTCTGGCTGAAATAATCTAAAATGGTGGGAAAAAAATATAGCGGTAGAATATTCCTTCCCACAAATTTTTTTTTTAAAAACGATATAAAATTGTTAATTTATTTCTTTGTGAAAGTACAGTGTGTGTATGTATATATATAGATAGATACATAGATAGATAGAAAGATTCTTATTTTTTCATGTATTATTTTTACAAAAGAAAGGAATGATAATGTCGTTGTGACATAGTCATGGTCGACTCAATATTGCCAGGTCCTCCACCCTAAACTTTTTTTTTTCTCCTAAATCATTTTTTTTAACAATCACATCTAAGGGATCTCTTTATTTATTCCATCTATTGTCCTTCTGCTCATTGTGATTGTCAAGTGTTATCTTTGTATGTGAAGAGGTCATTTTTTGGAAGTAAATTAGTGTTCCTTTAGTGAAAAACATTGCCGTATGCTTAAACAGGAATAATTAAATTTAGCAGGGAATGTACATTTAGATTCAAACTTTTATCACAGCCTTGTAACATGTTACAATATCTTAGCAACAAGATTATAATGGCATAGATGGAACACAATAATGGGAGTATTTATGAGACATTCAAATTCTATTTCTCAGTTTCATGTAGAATCTGTAAAATTACCAATATTCAATCCGTTTGATAAATCCGTACCATCACATCTTTTAGCAATTAATACAGAAAAGTTTATAAACCATCACTGTAAAAAGTGAATCCTAGGATATATTTATCCCAGTATTTGCTAGTTAAGGAAAAAAATAGTTTTGGACAACGTTCTTTCAGGGGAGACTGGGATCATCCAGTGCCCGGGCAACAAAAAAAGAATTGGCCCCCTTTGTGGTGATGCCCCTCCCTTAGCCACACCCTATCATGACCATGCCACTTCTTGGTTAAGCCCATCCCTTGTGGTTACACCCCCAATCTATTTTTCAGTATTTGTAGTAACTAAAAAAAAATTACTTTTAAACAGTGTAAGTAAATTTTAATTTGTGGTTTTCAGGAATCACACAAATATAAGTTATTAAAAAAATATATTAAATAACATCGGCAGCAACTGAAAAATACAAGTTGTTCTAATTGTAAATATATAAATACAGAAAATCAATCTGAAAAAATATAAAAGTAAATATATTTACTATGACATAAATGCCATTACATATGACATAAATGCCATAGACATAAATGCGTGTGAGCATGAATGTCTTTGCATAAGTGCGTGAGAGCATAAATGTTTTTGAAGGAAGGGGTATGTATGTTTCAATGCATGTGTGCCTGAATGCCTTCTGTGTATAAGTGTATTTAAACAAGAATTTCTATGTATAAATGCATGTGAGCATGAACTTATATGTATCAGTTTTTGTGAGCATGGATGTCTATGTATAAGTGTGTGAGCATGAATTACTTTGTATTAGTGCATGTGAGCATGAATGTCTAAGTGCGCGTGAGCATGAATGTATGTATAAGTGTATTTGTGCATAAATGTAATATATAGTGATGATAATTATGCTGTACAACCATCAATGTCTGGCTCACTATAAAGTGATGGCAGTTATGCTGTACCGTCATAAATATCTGGCACAGTATATAGTGATTACAGTTATGCTGTACTACCATCAATTTCTGGCTCGGTACATAGTGATGGCAGTAATGCTATACTACCGTCAATGTCTGGCTCAGTGTAAATTGATGGCAGTTATGTTGTACTACTGTCAATGTCTGACACAATGTATGATGATTTCAGTTATGCTGTACCACCCTCAATGTTTGCCACAGTATATAGCTATGCCAGTTATGCTGTAGCACCGTCAGTGTCTGGCACAGTATATAGTGATAGCAGTTATTCTGCACCACTGTCAATGTCTGGCTCAGTACTTAGTGATGGCATTTATGTCATAGTAAATATTTACTTTTATATATACAACTTGTATTTTTCAACTTCTACCTTTCAGTTTTTAATATGTACCTACCCACACAAAATCCCTCCCCCTTCACCTCATCAACGAGCACCAAAACAGCTTATAATGGTGCCAAAATGGCTTGTAATGGCGCCTACACGTGGCAACGAATCCAAAAGGATCACGTTTGCAATTCATTTTCCTTTAGTCGGAGATCACCCTTGTTTTCATCGATTCGTACAAACGCACAAAACATGCAATTTTTATTAAAAATAAAATTTGTACGAAAATGAATGCACAAGTCTACTGCCTGTTATGGATGTCCCGGTGTCTGGAAATTACATGCTATGGAGGTTGTGCCAGTTCAGCTTAATCCTTAAATGGTCTGATAGGTGATCTGCCCCTGGTTTGGTGGCAGGGGGTCTGCCACCACCTAGCATTGCTTTAAGTAAGCATTTTTATTGATTTAGTCATTAAAATCAGTGCAGTTACAGCTTCTTGTTTTGCACTTGGACAACAAATTACAAAGTCAAAAGAGCATCTCGGAATGGACAACCAAGTATTATAACATGATAATATTATAGTTGGTGTAAAGTCTGAGACGTTTGAATGGAGACCTAACAGGTAATTCACCAACTTTTGCTGAATTACATCTTAGGTGGAAGGTTGAAAACTGAAACTATTAATGGCAAAGTAAGAAATCCAATACAATAGTATTAATATGAATTATTTATATGTCAACATTGGCAATAAAGCTTGTGTTTGCACTTAATAAGATGAGGTTGAAGAACAGTGTGGACCTCAATTAATAAATACCTACAATAGTTTTGTTGCTGTGACAGCTATCATAAAGGACTGTTTTTAAATGGTTGTCCTGATTTATCCATAAAGTGGTATACAAACATGTCAGATGTTTAGTTTGATTTTTTTACTTAAGCAATTGTAAATCTATTTGGTAAATCTTATTTCCTCAAATAAATTTAATGTTAACATTTCATCTGGAATTCGAAATTGCTTTTAAGTCAGTGCAGAAGTCAATACATGATGGTACAAATGTGGCACAGTAAAATAATCTATAGTAGCTGGTCAAAAAGCTTTTTAGGTAAATTGTATTTTATTGAAGCAGTTTGTTGTAGTAAACACCCGACAGCAGATATAATGTAACAGAATAACAGCCTTGAAAGGCAAATAATAACAAAGATAAAAAGAAAAAAAGGATACAAAATCACGGGAAACAAGATATCCGGCGATCACCTGTGTCCACCTGCAGCCCTTCAGGCCCACCTACCTCAAGCATCCCCTTCAAAAAAAAAATTGGGGGGAGGGGGAAGAGAAAGAGAGAGAGGTATGGAAATAGGAGAGGAAGAGTGTGGGGGGAGACGGGTCATATAAGAGAGGAAAGTATAGGACGTAGTGTGCGAACCAGTCCGCCCTCATTTCAAGAGCTCTTTAGCCCGAGCAGTAGATTGAAAAGCTAACCAACATGCTCACACACCTGTGTAAAACTCAATTCTATCAGAGATCCCTCCCAGAGGCAGCCCCTCCAACCGTGTGAGTCGCTCAAACTTTGTCAGATCCCTCCCCAGGTTATGTTTAGCTGGGAGGGCCAGCATGTATTGTGTAAGTTGGTGAAAACAATAGCGCTGAAGGGCTGTGTGACCCCAGAGACAACCTGATCGAAGGGATGAGGGGGCGCCCCCCCCCCACATTTGCGACAACAAGGCACCAGAGGAAACGCCCAGAGAAATCAGGAATCGATACTCCAACTGCGGTATCAAATCTAGATTACCTTCTATAGGTGTCAGAGGGGAGGGAAAGGACGAGAGAGCTCCCCAACCCCTCCTATGATGCCACACCCCCAAAGAGGCTTTAACAAAAGAATTGGGACAGACCGATGTCCAGAGGGTCCCCGGGCGAAGCCACATGCTTGTTTTCAAGGTCAATCCATGGCTTGGAGGGAGGGTGGTAACACCATTCCAAGATGCGCTGCAACTGAGCGGCATGATAATAACCGTGGAAATCAAGCAGAGCCAGGCCACCCCTGTCCTTTGGGCTGATCAGCAAGGTGTATCTGAGCCTAGGACTCCACACAAACCGGGCCACCAAGCTGTGGATCGCTCTTAAGTATACCCAAGGGACGGTAACAGGTAATGTCTGAAAAAGTTATAACATCATTGGAAGGACATTCATCTTAATTACGTTTGGTCAAAAAGCTTTTTAGCAATTTTAAATGACATCTCTTTCAGAGACACTGAGAATCACATTGATTCCCTAGCTGAGGGTTCTATTGACTTGATGTGTCGCAGCCTGTTCAGTGTAGTGTGCCGTGAAGCATGTTTGAAAGCCTTTCATCTGAGGTACTATATATTATTTAAAAATGTCAAGACAGCTTCACATTTACCAAAATTGAAATGCATAAGAATAAACTTAAAATATATAAGTGCAAACATTGCTTATCACATTTTACTTAATTGTGCATTTTGTCTGTAAGACATTTGGGTGGTAAATACCTTGTAAAATGAACTATTTTTCAATTGCCTCCTTTTTAAATGATTTGTGCAAAACAATGTGCCCAAGGCTTACAGGCTGTGTATGTCTGGGAAATAAATCTCATAATAAATCCGACAAGAAAAAATGCTGTATTTCAAAGTTATTTACATTTTGTATGAAATAATGTTAGTATGTCATTGTTTTTGCCATACTATGCATGCCGGTATACACATTTTTTATGTTACATAAATTACATACATTATTGCATGTTTTAAAACCTTACAGTATATCCTAATGAGATTTTCAGTTCTGGTTATTGATGCTGTTTTTCAATAAGCAGGATAACAATAATAGCATACAATGTTCATAGACAAATGAAAAATATAAACTCAAAATCCAGTTTTTGCTCTATATACATACAATTTAACTGAAGTATGTTTGAGTTTTCTTTACATGTCAATGAAAAAATGACCCATGAAGACTAATAGTTTTAGAAATAACAGAAAATGCATATTAAAATTCTTAGGATGGCTATGCCATACATAGGGTCACCACACAGGCCATTTTCTTAGGACATATATTCATTTCACAAGTTACTGAAATGTGTAACATGTGTAAGTACTGCCCTGTAGTATGTAGAATGCATACACTTGAAGTGGATAATCACTTATACTTCCCACATCAGGATAGAAGTTTAAATGTGGGGGTAACCATGTAATCCCTCCTAAGCAGCCCGTTGAGCAGCAGCACAATGGATAGCCTGATTATCTAACAGGGCAATCTACCATTTCTTTGAGGCAACAGGTCTGAATATTCCACTGACTGTCTGGATATAATGTCTACAATGTATTGCTGATCCATTTGATATTATCTTAAATGACGCGATTCGCATTTCTTTCAAAAACAAATAGATTTCAAAGTGACCCCAAACCCTTAAATGATAGTCTATGTTTAATTTAAATGTTATAGTTAAAAAATATTCATTCATAATAATGTCCATGATTTTCAAATGCAGAATTTCAATATTTCAAGACAAAGCCTGGAGGCTGTATAATCACTCCTACTGTGTTTCAGAGAAATAAACAAATTAAGCATGACAATTTAATCTGACTATTGAAAATGCACATAGTTTATGAAAAGCTTTGGTCGTTATCATTAATTGCCTCTTTATGCTAAACATTAATTTAATAATAATAAATAAAATATATAAAAAATACAATTTAAACACTAAGCAGCACTTATACTTAATTCATAATTCCTGTTCTAATAACTTGAAACATTATTTTTGTTTGGTATAATGAATCGATGGTCTTATGAGCATTTGTGATGTGGAAATACAAAATAAGTAGAAAGTATATACAAGCAAAGTATACATATCATTTAAAAAACAACATTTTACGCAATCTCATTATATGTGTTGGTTTAGCAAGAATCTACAGAGCAGTATATAATAATGTTTCAAAATGGGACATTGTCATAGTATTTAGCGAAATGTTACTGCAGCTGAAGCATGTTTTATGCTTGTCCACTAGATGGCATCTAATGGTTAAAAAAAAGATGTAATTGGACAAATGCAGTTCTCAATAACTGTGAATGTATTATGTGTAAATCAGTTAAGATGATCCACTAAACACTTTTAGCCAGAGAATAGATGCCAAATATTAGCCCTTATGTGACGTAAATCACCAGAATGAGGAATCTGCACACACACCACAGGAACTCAGGTGCTTAACTGTGCCAGGAAGGGCCAGCTCCCCAGTAGATCAAAATAGAAAAAGGCTCCAGGCACTCAAGGGTTCCAGCTCAGGCAGATTTATTGAAGGAGAAGGACAACAACGTTTTGACCTCACAATGAGGTCTTTATCAAGTTGTGAGGTAGACACTTACAAATCTTTATTTATTGTGATTTTTGTGGACTTCAAATGGTATCATTGCACAGAAAGGGTACATACATAAGCAGTATACACTGATTGCCAAGTATATGCCATAAAAAATACAAAAACAAGTCCATCTATACAGACTAGCCCAACTAACAGCTATTATAGCTTGTCAAAGGGCATTATGCATTGCCAGCATCTGTTCTGGAGTTGTTGCAAGGCCAAACCACTGCTGAATCTCTACAAGATTTCTGAAGTACTCAATTCAAGATTCTATTGCTGAACTCTAGCTATGGGATTCCAAGCCTGTGGAGGATTAGAGAATCATCCCCATCCGCTCATCATTTGAGGCTTCAATCCCATGGGGTTTTTGGTACCTCAAGTCCCGGAGCAATTATTCGTAGAATTTTTATGCTTATGGCTTAACGGGTTTGAGGGTTGTGAACGTGGGCAGGAGGGTTGTACTGGGTAGATGTTGTGTTAGGACAATGGGATGTATGTTTTTTTCTTTTTTATTATCTTTTTTTATATATATATATTATATTTTTTAAAATGGTTAGAGTCCTCTAACAACGACATCACTTAGCTCACTTTATTGTTTTATTTAATTATTATTTATTGTATTATTTTAGTGTTTATTTATTTTTAAATCACTAACCTTTTTTCCCTCCATTTTGTTTTTCAGCATGAGAGGAGGGTGAGAAACATGGGGATGATTGTGGAGGTGAGGACCTCTCAATGTCACGGTCAGGGTGTGAGAGCGGAGGGAGTGATTGCTCGCTGGGTCCAATTGTTTTAATATTAAAAAAATATATATTGTGTGCGTGTTAGCATGGATGTGTAATTGTATTTACATTGTGTTTACACTGTATTTTGTTATGTTTCGTTTTCACACATATTGTGGTGCCTTTTGTAAATTTTGCGCAGCACCTTATTTTTCTGTTCTGTAATTGTATGTGTATGAGCATTGATTTCTAATTCTGTTTGTGTGTGTGAGCATGGATGCGTAATTGTGTATGTGTAAGTGGGGTGAGATGGAGTGTGTGTTAGAATGAATGTGGAAGTGTATGTTAGTGAGTATGGGTAAGTGTGTGTTTTAAATTTGTGTAAGTGTGTTTGCATATGTGTGCCAGAGTGTATTTTGAAAGGGGGTCAAGGGACCCCTGCACAAACATGTATACTTGTATGTTTTAATTATTAGCTAGCCTTGTGCAGGAATCCAACACCGCTCCATGTTGATCTACTGGAGAGGGACGGATGCAGCGATACAGTGCTTCTATGCAGTGTCTTTGGCTCTTTTCTGGTTGTGCAGCCATGCAGCAATGGGCTTGGTTTGAAATGTAACTGGAGGGAGGAAAGCTTGAAACACTGTAGATGTATCATTGCCATTGTGCAGTCTGTTATGTTAGACTTTGAGTGTATTAAATTGTTCTGTTTCTAGTTTCCTCTCTGATGAGTTCAGTATCATTTGGGTTCTCACAGCTGCGGTCTGGGTCCTCTGGCCAGTACAGTTTACAGGTAACATTGGATTGTTTTGGCGAGGGCATGTCCTGCGTTGGCTTATGGCTCTTGGTTAATCGTCGGTTATGAACTACCTGTTGTGCTTAGTGTTCAACAGCTGGCAGATTGTTTATGGCATGTGGGAATGTTGGTTATACTGCTGGCCTGGGGAATGGTTATTTAAATGCTTAAAAAGCTATGGCCAAATGCCAAACCACACATGGTTCAGTGTTTTTTTTTTTAAAGGGATTTCCGGGCTGGGGTGGTATTAATGGGCCTATGCTATGTGTCTAAGCATTTATGTATATAAACACAGTATAGACATGCATAGTAAATAACTAAGATATATTTTATTGGGTTTTTGATCATCTTAAATAATGCACACACACATATATATAGATATATATATCTATCTATATATATTCATATATACTTTTCAAGAAAAGTTTTGCTAACCAGTGTACATCTGTAAAATGGATAACCTTAGCTCAATTAACAGCTTCTTTAAGGCATATTTTGCAGTATTTCTTTAGGAATGCCTCTATTTTTAAGGACTATGATTACAGCGTTTTCATGAAAATGGATTATTATCAAAAGATAATTATCTTCTTCTGAGCAGGTATCTATTATGTAAAAGTTGGTTGTGTGAAATAAATGTGAAATAAATGAATTCCTGATGTTTGATGTGCTTTGCAATTTCCATAGATATTAGAAACCCATTGGTAATTAATATTAAATCCAAGAGTTCTTCTATTTGTACTTCCTATATGTAATACAAATTAAAAGGACAGTAATATGATTTAAAAAATACTAAAACATATGATATGATGACAACAGTAAAATAACTAATTAAGAAGGATTCCCTAACTCAGAAAAGCTTGTTTAGGAGAGTAAGAAATAACAGACATTTTGGGACAGCAAATAAGGTGACATGGGGTGGCGTGTCCAACCACCAAAGAAGATGGCCGCTTGAACTCCCTGCTCTGCCGCCACTCGCACATTTTATTGGCCTCATACACGATCCAGACAATGGGCCGTAGCAGAATGGCTACCACGGAACCCCCCACCCCGAGTGAATTGTTCATCGCAGACAGGGAAATGTCCGGGTCCTGACAGCCTACCCTTCAAATATTAATACAGGGACTTATTGGGACTTCATTTTGTGGAAGCTTTTAACTCTGTTTTGGAGGGTGGCCAAATCCAGACTCATACTATGTCTGCTTCGATCACCCTGATACCTAAAGAAGGTAAAGATCCCGAGAGTTGTGGTAGCTACCGATTCATCTCGCTCCTCAACTCTGATTTAAAGTTGTTCTCTAAAATACTTGCCAATTATATTAAACCATTCATGCCCAGGTTGGTCCATCCTGATCAGACAGAGTTTGTTCCAGGGTGGGAAGCCCGTGATAGTACTATTCGCGCTCTCAGCCTTATTCATTTTGCTAAACTCTCCGCTACCCCTACTATATTTCTCTCTACAGAGGTGGAGAAGGTCTTTGACTGGTCTTTCATGCTGGCTACCCTTTGCCACATGGGTTTTGTCCCTGGACTGCTGTCCTGGATCCATTCTCTATCCTAAAGGGGGGCAGCACACTGCCTGTCACAGTAGAGGGCAGTTGTGCGTGTAATGTCACTAAAGCCAGAAGGCTGTCCTTACGTGCCGGTTTGACCTCAGGTGTTTGGCCACCAGATTCTGCCTACTGATTTTATTCCTGACGTGCCTGTTTGCAGCCAACCAAGTCAGTCTGTTTTTCCTTGCGCTTCTTTGGCCCTGTAAGGGCAGTGTAGGTATTTGTGTGTTTGTAAGCTGGTATGTGTATGTGCATATGTGTGTGTATGGGCCGTCATGTGTAAGGACAGTGTCTTGTTTAAAATCTCCAACCGTTTAGTCATTCTCAAAATCAACTCGGTGCTCTAAAAACCCAAGGCCCTTCATTCACCAAGACTTCAACCATGCATTTAGCTGCCTAATTACCTGCAGTCTTTCTGGTGTAGTGCATGGCACAGGTAATGTCTCAGAGAATACTACATTGAAAGTTATTTTCTTAATCTTACTCCCTAAAATAATCTTTGAGGACTCTCCATCTTCCTCTTACTATGTCACTGGTGTTAATGTGCATCAAGAACAAAAAGTGATGGTATGGCCCCTACAGAGCCCTGATCTCAACATCCTAGAGTCTGTTGGATTACATGAAGAGAGACAAGCAACTGAGGCTGCATGGTTCACGTTAGATTTAACATTTACAATATTTAGTGTATATATAGTGTATATATATATATATATAGTGTATATATATATATACACTAAGTCTATATTATTCCTCTACAAAATATGTTCCCTTGTGTGACTTTAGTAGTTTGGTATAGCCCTTAAACCCTTCATTTAGTAAGACATGAATAAGATACAAGACATACAACAACACTAGTGTCAACTTTAATTTAATTTATTATTCCTGTTACAATAGAGATAACGCTAGAAAATACCAATTTATGAACAGCATTCTGTTTTCTGTGGTTAATGCCAGGGTTTCTTTAAGGACATGCATTATTATGTGAATATATAAACCTTATGGTTAATTAATTCACAAATTCATTAAAAATAATTACAAATGGGTGTAAGAGATATATGTTTTAAGATATATGGGAATATATAGTATACAAAAAATTATACTGATATATATATATATATATATATATAATATAATATAATAATTTCTCTAGTTAATATTGCTTTTGAAAAAAATATTAACATATAAAAATACAAACAGGTCTGTACACCCATACACCATTAAAAGGAGCAGTAAAATGAAATAAAAGTAGAAAATGGACAGGTCATTCCAAAAAGCATTTCAATGCAAATGGGAAAAGAACACTTTCTTACTATAATAAAAGAGGAAAAATGAATCTAAAAATGATTGCATGTAGGAAACCTATTTCCACCTAATTCCACCTATCTATACCTACCATATCATCACTGGCATATCATCCAAACTCATTTGAAAAGTAATTGTATGCTGAAATTCTATCAAACTGCTTTATACTTCTATGTTGCAAATGGCTGTATTAAAAAAAAGTACACAACCTTTTACTCCATGCTTTTTACTCAAATACAAAATGGGTGACTTTAGGAAAACTTATTCTGACCAAAATATTTTGTTCATATTCCTGGTTGGAAAAAATACAATTGTTCAAAATACAATTCAAAAACAAAATCTAGGGAAAGTTGGGGGCTAAACAACTGACATAATGTTGTCCACCTAGACTGCACTCCTACTTCATCAACAGTAACTCATACATTAATCTATCATCAATATGCTGTTAAGCATGTTTTAGCCACGGTCCATATTGACACCAGGGTATACTGTGCCAGAACCAGCTTCCTTCAGTACTGATTTAAGGGAGAAATGCCACACAACAGCTCAACGTGCAAAACAGCTTTTTCGGACTAAGAGCACTCTGCTCCTTAGCATTCAAGAAATGTTTAGACGGCATCAGCCTGGACATTTTTGGTCCCCGGCAGGTATAAGACCACATAATTAAAGAGGGATTAAAAGAAGGCCTATTGGGCCTGCCTCAAAGTCAAATGCTTAGCCTCGGACAGGTTTTTTTATGATCAGTGAGGATCAAGTTTTGCACGGAAGTTCCCTGGAGCAAAGGCCTCCATTTTTTTAGAGCAAGTATGATCGCCAGCAACTCATGGTCACCAATTTCATAGTTGCATTCCGCAAGACCTAGCTTTTTGGGAAATGCCCACGTGGGTGCAATTGGGTCTCAGGAATAGGACATTGTGAGAGAATGGCGTCTACTCCTGTCTTAGATACATCAACCTCAAGTATGAATAGAAGCCCAGGTTTTGGGTGTGCCCAAATGGGAGCTGCAGCAAAAGCAGCCTTTAATGACTCAAAGGCTTTGTTGGCTCCCGAGGACCAGTGAGAGGCATTACCGTCTTTTTTTTGGTCATCTCAGTAAGGGGTTTTGCAATAGAGGGAAAATTACAAATGAACTTCCTGTAGTAGTTAGCGAACCGTTGAAGGGAGCACCAGAGAACAGCCGAGAGTTTTTCAGGGCAAAATCATGATCCAGGAGCAATTACCAAAAGAAAGGCTGGGGTAAGGAACCAAGCTGCGGTCAGGAACATGAAGATCAGAGAAGTCAGAAACAAGCCAGGAGCCAAGTCATGCACAGGTAATTAGGAACACAGGAGAATGCACCTGCAGCCAGAAACAACACAAGGGCAAGGAGGAAGTGAATGTTTGCTGTTTATATAGGCCATTTGCTTCATTTTTGTTTGTTTTGTTGGGGGACCCCTCTCTTTTTTGGAAATTCATACAAATGTATGAAATTGTACAATTTTCATAAAATTCAAATGAATCTGAATTCACAAGTCTAAATTTGACCACACCCTAGAGCAGGGGCGTCCAACATGCGGCCCACGGGCCAAATGTGGCCTGCGAGACCTTGAGGTGCGGCCCGCGTAAGATCGGCAGCCAGGGCAACCGATCTTACGCGGGCCGCACCTTGAACCCTGCTACTTACCTGTAGGGTCTTTTGTACTGCACAGAGGAAGCGGAACCCACCAGGGTTCACGTGACATATGACTCTGCTCCAGTCCTGCTTCCTCTGTTCAGTACCAGAGAACGCAGAGGGAGGCAGCGCCCACTGCTGAAATCTGCGAGTGGCATCGAGAGCTGCAGTGCAGGTAAGGGGGTGGGGGAGGTTGTTTGAATGAGTATGCGTGATTGAGGGAATGAATCTGTGAATGAATGAGTATATGAATGAATGAGTGTGCGTGTGATAGCATGGATGTGTAAGTGCTGGAACCTAGGCATGAGGGGACTGTGATTGCTGTTCCTATTCCTATCATGCCAAGTCAGCCAGTACATGCTGAAATCTATCTAGCTGCCCCCCTTGTGTATTGATGCTGCCAGTAGTATGGGGTCTGCACATCACTTACAGCCACCCTGTACCAGCATGTACTGCTGACTTGGCATGATAGGAGTGTGATTGCTAACAGCAATCACAGTCCCATCATGCCTAGGTACCAGAATTTACTGGTTGCCTGGGTATGATAGGAGTGTGATTGCTGTTAGCAATTACACTCCTATCATGCCAAGTCATATTGCTATTTTTTTGTCCAGTTGTGGTGTGTTACCTACTGTTATTAAAAATGTGAGTTTTATTATTATTTTTAAAGGTGTGAGGTCATTTTCGGCTTTGGCTAAGTGAACCGTGAATGTTTTGGTCCAGCATTTTCATTTTGGTGCATCCCTAGAGTAAATAGAACTATTTCAATTTTAATTATCCTGAATTTGTAGTCACAACACTTTCTAGGTCCAGAAATCAGTGAGGGGAAAAGTAAAGGTTTTGTGTCATTTACTTTGTTTTAATATGCATATTTTATTAAAGGCCATATTTTCTCACAGTGAAAAATTAGTGCGACCCGCGCACGTATACAATTCTGATGAAGTGGCCCACTGCAGAAAAAACTTGGACACCCCTGCCCTAGAGGTAGTGAATTTGTATATGATGCTGAGTATTTTAAGGAAACATATATAGCATAGTAGTAAATGCTTTCTTAAAAACAAAAAACTATCTACTATATTAAATTAATTGTGGAATGAAGTAAATCCAATTTTAAGAAATGAAAAATATATGTATATGATCTAAATATATTTATTCCATACATTGCATTTATCAATTAATATTTCCCTGGTCCTCTGAGTATTTTTTTTTGAGAAAAGCTGTTTACAGCTTATTGTAAATTTATAATATTTTGAATAGTTATCACCAATTCCTTTTCCCTTAAACCATTCCTCCACCCATCATGAAACAAATAAGGAAGCTGAGCAATAACCGCTATCACACATGAACAAATGTATTTTCCCATCTCAATAGAAAGCTTTAAGGGGTGTAGTCTAGCATTTTGAGTACAATTGAAAGCACTGGGGGTAAAAATGTGATGCCCTGGAATCCTAATTTTCAGGTCAGGAAAAAATTTAAATATGCAAAATTCCAGATTGAAAAAATACCCACACATGAAACCACATGCAGCGAGATGCCCATGTGGATCTTTGTAAATCATTTTTAATGCAACTCTGATGTAAAATCTGATACATTTTAAGTTTAGTAAAGCAATGCCATGGAGGACTAAGTTCTCCTTCTGGTCAGTCTTGGAGCATGTTTACATTTTATAGTACCATTAAAGAAACATCAAGTTCTGCAACAGCAATACCAGCAATGTAGACACTTTATAACCTTACATTTATAGATGTATGCAAATCACAAACATTTTTACATTGAGGTTTCTAAGTTATTTACCGTATTTGCTCGATTATAAGACGAGGTTTTTTTCAGAGCAAATGCTCTGAAAAATACCCCTCGTCTAATAATCGAGATCGTCTTCTAATCAGACCTCAAAAAATTGCCCCCTGGGGCCAGGCTGCTTACCGGTACTTTGGTTGCGAGCAGCGTCTCTTCTGCAGCAGGAAGAACAGGAAGCTAGCACAGTCCTCACATAATTCTGCCTGCCCCCTCCTTCCTCTGGGGCAGGGCCAGAGAAGTTGCTCGCACAGCCGTGCCCCTGCAGAAGTCTTCGAGTGAGAGATCTGCAGTTCAGGTAAGGGGGTGGGGGTTGGTTTGTGAGCAAGTATGTGTGATTAATGTGTGAAGTATGTGTGATTAATGGAATGAATGAGTATTTAAATGTTTGTGAATGAGTGTGTGTGTGTGATAGCATGGATGTGCAAGGGGGGTGGTGGTAGCATGGCATAGGGTGGCTGTACTCAGACTCCTATCATCCCCAGGTTCCAGCATGTACTGGCTGCCTTGGCTTGATAGGAGTGTGATTGCTGTTAGCAGTTATATATATACCTCCAGAAGTACATTTTAACCCCCTATATGCCACTCAGCCCCATGATATGCCTTTTAACCCCCTATATGCCAGAGTGGCATATAGGGGTATAAGGCATTTCATGGGGCAGAAATGGGGGCAGATGTGCATAACTGGGGGGAGGCAGGTTGGCAAATAAAAGGAAATAAAAAATATATATTTTTCTCAGTCATAGCTTTTATTAAATATGAATAAAATAGTTTACATGGAATTAATATTTACTGGTAAAATGTTTTTCCTATAGGGTAGTCTTATATTCAGGCTTTTTGTTTTTTTCCTAAATTAATATTTTGATTTTGGGGGGTCGTCTTATAATCGAGCAAATACGGTACTTGGAATGTTTTCACCAGTGGCCCAGCACATAAAATGACAAAATGATACTACTATACTCATATTATATTGGGAGTTATGCTGTACAACTGTTAAGTGTCTGGCTCAGTATATCGTGATAGGAGTTATGGTGAATGACCATCAATGTCTGAAAAAGCATATAGTGATGGGAAATATGCCATACCACAGTCTGCATCTGTTTTGTTATAATAAAAAATACACTCTACCGCCCTCGGTGTTTCGATCACTGTATATTGTTCTATTGTGGTTGATGGAAGTTGTGGTATACCACTGTCAGGCTCAGTATATATTGATGGGAGTTATGTTGTACCAACCTCAGCGTCAGAATCTGAATAACTCACTGGGTTTGGGGACATTTTTTTACTATAATTTTTTTAGCTGTCTGTCGTTCCAATATTATGAATTTCCTTTAGTGGGGCTGAGCGTTGTGACATTATGTCATCTCCCTGCGTTCAGACTAAGCATGCTGGGACTCAGGGATCGTAAGCAAGCAGTATGCAGAGGAGTGTTGAAAAGTACAAAACCATAGTCACAAGAAAGTAATTTCTCATCACTATGGTGACTTGGGGTTTGTTTTTGTTTTTTTGAAATTTTAAATCTTTATTTATTTTGTTTGCATTTCGTGTTTTCATTTTGTTCCACATCGTTTGCATACAGAAAATAGAAAGTGTAGTACACAAGAGGTTCACACAGAGATATACATTGAAAGGAACAAACGTAAGTATGAATCCATATGCATTGAGATATTAGTACATTGCATAAAGAGAACATAGGAATGAGGTAACATAGGAACTGTCCCAATGGAAGGCTCCAGTGAATGTCTCATACGAGTATAAATAATAATTTCTCGAGTGAAGAGAAAATAAAAAAATTCACATCTGATCATGGGGAACATGGACGAAATGTTGCAAAAAAAGAAACAGTAAACACACAAAGTAGTCCTCAGCATGTAAAGACAATAAAATAACAAGGGATGGGCATGACTCTCAAACCCACTGGTATATGTGTGTTAAAGATGCCAACAAGGCTCTGATCGGAGTTGAAGCCATGGGGCACATAGTTTGTCGTAAAGAGGTAATTTTAAATCATTTTGGAAAGAGAGTTTTTCCATCACATGTACTTATATATAGTATATAGTATAGATATAGTAGTGCGGATTTCCTCCAAATTTAAGGGGGCTTGTAAAGTGTGTAACATGTGATCAGTAAGTGTGGGGAGGTCTATCGAGTTGAGGTAGTTGTTAGTAGTGGAGTCAGTGGGCTGTGGGGTGTGTTTGTCTGCGGAAAGATTGTATAGAGAAGCATTGTAAGAAGCAAATTCATCAGCTATCTGAGAGGGATTTTTCAGGATCAAGCCTTTAGCCGAATGAATAAATTGGGGACGAGACAGGGCTGACAAGTGTCGGAGTTTGTTCACTAGCATCGTATCGGCTTTGTTGTTTTTAGAGTAAAATCGTTGGCGAAGCGAGAGAAGCATCTTAGCAGTCGCTTCAGCTTGTATTGTAGCGGCAGCCCTGGTATAAACCATAGTTATACAAACAAAATACATATTGCTCTGTAATATTATTTGCCCCTTCCCGATTCTATTTTTGCATTTTTGTCACACTTAAATATTTTATTTATTATGATATTTATTATTAAACACAGACAACCGGAATAAACACAGAATGTAGTTTTTAAATTACTTTATGTATAAAAGGAAAAAAGCTATCCAACCCTACCTGGCCTTTGTGAAAAAGTAATTGCCCCCTTATTTACTTAATTAACCAGTTAACCAGGTTTAATTAATAATTGGGTTCAATTTCTCTAGATACACCCAAGCATGATTATTGCCAGCCCTGTTGAATTTAAACATTAATTAAATAGAACCCGTCTTTCAAAGTTAAATAGGCTAAACAAAAGCAGCGCAACGCCATGATGCAACAAATGAGAAACAAAGTCTATCAATCTGGAAAGGGT
This sequence comes from Spea multiplicata, assembly GCA_009364415.1. NCBI lineage: Eukaryota > Metazoa > Chordata > Amphibia > Anura > Pelobatidae > Spea > Spea multiplicata. The sequence goes on along the minus strand of VKOC01016790.1, from coordinate 47,111 downwards.
TACAAAGCCATTTTCGGGACTCCAGAAAACCTCAGCGAGAGTCAATATCTACAATCAGAGAAAACCTGAAGCAATAGAAATGGTTGGCTTACCAAAATTCTTCCAAGAGTGCATCGAGGACTCATCCTTGAGGTCACAAAAGAATCCAGGCGAACATGTGAACTGTGTTCACCATTCCACATCCATGCAAGGCCAAAAACACTTTTTTTTTCCAAAAGCACAAAGGCTTTGTACACTAAGGCTTTTCTCTGATTTGCCAAAAAAAACATCTTGATGACTCCCATGACTTTTGGATAATATCCTGTTGACTGATGAGTCAAAAGTGGAACTTTTTAGAAGACGTTAGTCCTTTTACGTTTGGTATACAGCTTACACAGAACTCCACAATAAGGACATTATACCAACAGTCAAACACAGTGTTGGTAGTGTAATGGTCTGCCTTAAATCCAGTTGAAATTCTGACCTTAAGAACGCAGTTCATGGTGGAAATCCCCCAATGTGGCTGAATAGAAAAAATTCTGCCAAGAAGACTGGCCAACATTCCTCCAAAGTGATGTAAAAGACTCATTGCCCGTTATTGTAAACAATTGATTGCCGCCAAGGGTGGTGCAACCAGTTATTAGGTTTAGGGGAAATTGCTTTTCCACATGGGTAATATATGTTTTGATTAACTCTTTACCTTCAATAAATGAAATGATTTTTTAACCCCTTAATGACAAGACTGTTTCTTACTCGTAGTACATTTTGGGACAACGGCTCTTTTAACATTTTTCAGTGTTGCTGTTTAGCTGTAGATTTTTCTCATTTTGTGCACCCACACACATTATATATTGTATTATATATTCTTTAGAAATTTTTACTTTTTCTCACTTTTTTGAAAAATCTTTTACTCATCTGCAAAAACTGCTAAATAGATTCTATTATTTGTCCCGAGAAATACCCAGTGTTTTTATGTTTTTTTGCTTTTTTCTGCACATTATGGGGCAATAAATACCAGTAGCGTTTTGCTATTTCAAAACCATTTTGTCCCCAAAGCTGGTCTTTCTGCCCCATGTGCTATTTCAGGTATCTTTGAAGCTGGCCAATGTAATTTACCCCATCAAACCATATATTTTTGAAAACTAGACACCCCAAGGTATTTTAAATGCTGGTATTCTAACCATTTCCATGCACTAATTCTACTACCAGCCTTTGTCAAACTTTATGGTAGTAAATATTTTTGGTATTTTTTTCCACACATGTTGTACTCCAGGTATAAATTCAACGCTCCTGGTGTATGTCTCTGTCAAACAACACCCCAGTATGTGTTCAGCAGCGCAGTGATACCCCACATGCATGGGTTTGTTGGGCGGTAAAATGCCACCTTTGTGAGGTGTGTATTTTTTGCCATTTAGACATCTGATCACCCTATGGGCATTTATAATGCCAATATTTTAACTCTTTCCATGCGGGTATTTTTGCGAAGCTACAACACTAATTGTAGGACTTGCTCATAAAAAACATTATATTTATATGTATGTGTGTGTATATATACTTTATTGGTGACAGTAGGGAATTATTTTTATATGTTACCATATTTTTTTAAAAAAAATTTTAAATGTATTTTTAATTTTTTTTTACTGATCACACAGATGAGTGAGCTGGGCTCTATTGACCTTGCATGGTTGAATGCAGTACCTGCTCAAGAGTTCTCAAGAGGGTCTAGATAGACCCTCTGTGAACTCATTAATTTTTCAGTTGGCGACACCATCTTGTGATTGGCGACAATGTCATTTACTTGATGGCACTTGTGGTTGCTCTTCTGAGCAATCACAAGTCAATCGGGGTAGGGGGGGTGGTGTTGCTACATGCCTCGATATCGATTGCCGATTGCTTGCTAAGCTGTTTTAGCCGGCTGCTGCCGCGATCTTTGATGATCGCTGCGGCGGCCATTTTTTTGTTGTGGGGAGGGCTTTCCTCACTTGTGCGAAGCAGCTGTTTAACAGCAGCCCGTACATGTACGGGCTTTGTCGTGGAGGGGTTGTGTTTTGTGTTTACTCACGTTGTCTTCTATGAAACTTAGTTGGATGATGTAAAACATTTAAATCTGACAAATAAGCAAAAATAGAAGAAGGGACAAATAATTTTTCACAGCATTGTATTATAAATATATGTCAGGCTTTATGTAAAACCTTGACCTAATAGTATGAAGAGCCATTTTCAAAAGGTGTTTGAAAACATATTTAATTTTATATATGTGTGGCTTATTTTTATAAGCAGTTCATTAATGTGTAGCAGAAGAAAATCAGAAATTCCTTCATTCAAGCATGACGTCTCAAAATTCAAACTTAATGAGAGCTTTGGCAGCTTGCATTGAAGGCAGACAGTGATTAACAAAACACTTCAGAGTACAAGACACAGCAGTACTCAAACAAAACAGTGATGATCTACACTTAATCGAAGAAAAGCCCACAGCATCTGCCAGAAAAAAGATCTGGAGCCATAAGGAGCTATTGCTTAGATAGTCTGTCATCTCCAGAGATCAACAACCATATGCTCTACTCAAGCACAAACTCCAAAGAAGTTAATTTTCTGACAAAATGCAGGGGTAAATATGACATTCAAACAAGTGTGTTCACTCATCCTAAACACACGCTCATCTGCATGCATCAGATTTATGCAAAGTTTAAAGGCAAGCAAATATAATTTGTCTGGAACACAAACACTGTCGTAAGAGCTCAGGTGTAATTAATCTTTGTCCTCGCCACAGGTTTATGTATTCTAATGATTATCCATTTAAAAGGTAAACTTTTGATAAATAAATGTACTTCACTACTTTTCTTCATGTTATTGGTAGAATAAGGGGCTTTGCCTACATTCTACTGTACATTTTTAAAAAACATCTCCTAAAATTGAATCATTACATAAAAAGAAAAAAAACTTCTGCTGCGGTCCTCTACTATAATAATTATATAAAAAATGAACTAATACTATATACAATTATACACCACAGTTTCTTCAATCCACCACAGTAAATTATATACAGTACTCTATTGACACTTTCAATATGGTAGATGAGCCTCAATCTCAGCCTCAGGACTAACTCAGACTCCAACTAGCATCAGTCTGTAACTAATAGTAACAAGTTAAAATGGCGTCAACACACTATTATGTCAGTGGTTGTCCCTTCTACTTGTAAATGCAGAGGAAAAGAAGTAAGGAAAGAACCAAGCTACTTCTACCTACGAATCATTTATATGTACCCTCCTACACTTTACCTCGTCAAAGAGCAATGGCGCCAAAACGCCATTCGTTTTTGTTTGTTTTGTCGAGACCCTCCTCATTATTGGAGACTCATAAAATGTACCAAATTGGCAAGAAAGTACATATAAATCCGAATGCACTAATCTCAATACACCTAAACATACACTGTATACACAATACACACACAATACACTTAAAAGCTACTTTTAGTTTTAAAACCAGTGTCTCTTAATTAATTTGAATAAGAATAATGGATGAAAAGTTAATAAAAATTAACTGAAGCTGTGCTTCAATGTAACTGTTATTAGAAATGATTATATACAATTATATTACAAAGCCATATAAGCTCCACATACATGTACTATGTTAATTTGTGTTTTGTATATAGTAATAATGTAATAATAATTATTATTATAATTCATATATAATGAGTTCCCTATTTCTATGAACTAAGCTCCAAAAGTCATCATTTATATAGAATCAGGAACAATGTATTTTTAAACCAAGCCATGTACATGAAATATTTTTTTTACATGTATAAATAGCTATTAATCTGGCACAAACATACATGACAAGTCTTTGTTAAGCCCTGCTCCTAAACCAATACTCTAACCACGTCCTTTAAAACAAAAGCGTCCCTATTTGACCATTTTTGGATATTGAGAGAAACATAAAAGCATTTGATAGCAGGTAAGAACCATTCGACCAATCTAGCCTGCCATTTTTTGTGACATAAAGACTCAGACCTTAATCTGTCTTTAGTCTCGTCTTAAATTCAGGATAGCTTTATGCCTATCCCATGCATGTTTAAATTCCTTTACTGTATAAGCCACTACCACTTCTGATGTGAGGCCATTTATTTACCACCCTCTCAGTAAAGTAAAACGTCCTGACATAACAACTAGGCATCTGATCCTCTTGTTTTAAATGATGACCTTTTTCTCTAACATTCTCCTCTTTTGAAATAAACTTCCTACCTGTACTTTGTTAAATCCCTATAAATATTCAAAAATCAAAAATGCTGCGGATAAACAAACGAGTACAATCGACTACATTATATAATCGTTTAAAGGATTTACCATACAGCTGATTTAGACAATATTTTAAAACTAAGGCACCAGCAGAATTTTTAAAAATATGATAAAATTCACAATAAAATTTATGTTAATTATAGCTTAATACTAAGTATGATTTATCATATTTTATTAATATAAATTAATAATGCTAGAATGTAATATACTATAAGGGAATAAACTGGCTAGACTACAATCATGAAAATCCTCCTGAATGGTGACCTTGTTTTTAACCTTTTGGCACAAATAAAAGGCTTGCAATCAAATAGTGCTGTTTCCTCTATAAAAACCCTCCAGAAAACCATCCCTGCAGGTGAATACCTGTTCATTCGAAAAGGTCAAAAATAAATACACAAATTGCCCAACTCCATTGAGTTTTAAGGGTAAGAGTTTTGGTTGCTATGTTACACAGGATTTGTCGAATAATGACCAATGACTACATATTGTGTTCTTTCACAGTGTTTAAAATAATATTTATCTTATTTTATGTAAGCAATAGCAATTACTTCTTCATATTACAAAGCTTAATTTCAAATCTAACCATAAGCACATACATGAATATATCAACATGGTTTATAATTTGATTTAATTATTTTTTTTATATTTATCTAAATATTTTAGTTTTTTTAATTATATATTTTTATGTGATTCATATTTTCATACAAATGGCAAGTGAGGGCTAAGTAAAAGTCTACAATTTGATATTACTCAAATTGGAAAGATCTTTCAGCTGAGAACAGATATATTTATACAGATAAATGCAAAACTGAAAGAAATATTAACACTTGCCACCTGGGATTGGCCCAGTCTTTGGTACAGTCATCTGCTGTAAACCCAGATTTGTCAGTTCTCCTGATGTCCCAAAAGTGCTTGTGTCCAGGGTCTCCTCAGTTGTGAACAGGATGATCAATCAGTGTCATTTCAGTGTGAATTAACGTGCCACCTGTGCTTATGGAAGGAATAACAGAAAACACGTCCCTTTGGGACTACTTGGGAACTCAAGCAAAAAAAATATGATTTAAGTTAGCTACATAGTCTTCATTTTTGACACATGTAGTATGTGTTACCTTAATATTTATAAAATATATCTGTTTATATTCCATTAACATAAATACATTACAAGGCTACAAGTACATTTGTGATTTTGAAACTGTATCATTGTAGCTTTGTGAAAAATATTTTTGTCATTCTTTTCTATTTGTCATTAAATAGATATTAGACTTATGAACATGGACTAAAAGCAATTTGAAATTTTTTTTTGATCCATTCATTTTTGGACTATATATTTTGTTTCCTGCCCGTTGGGTTCAGACAAAAATTGGTGGGCATTTTACATTCAGAAACAAAATTTATCACTCATCCTCATTTACTCTCTCATGCTCTTTCCACACTCTCACTCATGCTCTCTCACATGCTCTCACACTCTCTCTGAATGTCTCCCTACCTTCTCCGCCAGCCACGTCCCTATCTCTTTGCTGCACAGCTCTGCTTCTTCTCTTGCATCTACTTGTTCTTCTGTCTTCTTTCTTCATCTACTGCCATTTTGCAGACATTCACCAGGACACCATAATAATGAAGACAGATTAGCTGAGAATGAGAAGTGTTTCTGCACTTCTCTTTCTCTGTGAATCTATCAGCATTATTTTGGCCTTTTTCACCTATATGATTTTTTCCCCACTGGAAACTAGCTTATATATATATGTTAAAGAGAGAACTACACAATATTTTTTTAAAATTCAAATGAGAAATTAAAACCTATTTGTTTACATTTAGCTCCTTTTTCTTAATTTGTATAGCTATGGTTGCTTTGGAAAATAGCCCCAGTAGCAAGGTTCATAGAAGTAAGAATTAAGACTTAACTGAAACTTCACTTTATTGCTACAGTGCCTGGAAAAATAATCATTTACCTGCATAATTACTTGTGTCCTCCTCCTAAACTACTTTAGTGCCATGAGCTAGATTAAAAATAGAATTCCTGAAATTAATGGCTTGGCCGGCATGACCTGGTATGCATATTTTCCTTAGTTGTTAGAAAATCATATTTTAGCAGTCTTCATGGAATATCATAATTGCATAATTAATATGAATACTGATGAGTACCCCCTAGTGAATATCATTAGCAAAACCTGAACAGAACTGAGGTAGTGAAAGCTCACTGAAATGCCTGCAATAAATGTGACTACTTTGTTACTAGTTGATTTTAGAAATGATGTAAAATATTTTCATTTTTGTCCTAACAGTTGATAAAAATCCAGATGAAAGAAAAAGCTTGAAAGATTATCTATAAACAAGGTTTAATAGATTAAACATTGAGACATGGAAGTGTTGAAATAAATGTTGAACTGAAAACGCTAAAAATATTTGAGAGATAAAACAATATTTTCCTTTAATCCTGTTAATAGTCATTAATTTTCTTTCTTTTTTTTTGCTTGCTAGAAGCAAAATTCTCCAGCCTGCAATGTAATGTGCCCAATATGTGTTGATTAATACTGTAACAGATAGACTGTACAACATCCCTAGGTTCAGTAACCTCACTGTAAAATAATGAGCCTTCACCAATAATAAATATTCTTGCTATAAGGCTACATTTTCTAAGATGAACTAATCAAATTCTAATAAGGTGAAAAGATGAAGTATTTGTTCAATAGAGGAAATTTCATTTGTCACGTTCTCTTTAGTTGTCAGTGGCAGTGCACTTAAAGTGGCCAAGCTATCAACCTTTTGTTTTCTGATAATTGTCAGTTTCAGAACAAAATGTTAGTGCATAGAAAAAAATAAAGGTAAAATGTAATTATTATTTGATGAATAAGCAATAAAATATTGACAGGCAAAGATACAAGATAAAAGATAAAGGAAAAAATATGAATGAATTTTGTTCCTGAATTAAAAATGTCCCCACCACGATTTTCATCCAAACCAAATAGACAGGGATTAAAATTTGTTGCTCAAAAATGAAGGGGCCAAAAATTTACCAAACTATTTGGCCCATTTGCACATGTCTAGGCATTATTCAGTGTGCATGAAGGGCCAAATGAGTACATGAACTGTCCAAAATGAGACAGAAAGCAAGTTACCTTAGTAGGAGTTAGTACTGGTAAGCAGTTTGGCAAAGGGGAACATGGTTTATCCCAATTTAACATTATTAAACAGTAATTTATAAAAAGAAGCACAGAGGAAACATTTAAAAAAAACTGCAAAACAGCACTGTTGTAAAGAAAGTAGAATAGGTTTACTAAAAAGTTAATTTCATGCTGGTATTGTGTGGGATACTCATTAAAGTGGGTTTCTGTAATTGCGTTTGCCGTTAAAGTGTGGGTTTGCCTTTGTGGTTTGACTGAATTCATTATGCTGGCTATTCTTAACTCATAGCTGAATTGCTATTTACAATCATTACAATCAGCCCTTCATAAAGTCACCTGCCTTACTTTTTTATTGTCTGTTCTACATGCAAAGAAAATGTCATGTAAGAACAACATAATAGCGTGTCCTGGATGGCTGAACTCAGGTCATCTGTGAGGAAATAACCAATACCCACCAATTACTCACCGGATGCTGGTAAAGGTGGAGACCCCAAGCATAGTGATTTTAGGTAGCATATGAATGTGAAATAGTTAAGTTAGAGCTTGCTGTATGCCAGTTACTGCAGAGAGTAGAGGAATCAAGACAGGACAGCAATAGACAGCCAGAGGACAGAGAAATAGAGTACCAGCTGAACGAGGGATCAGCGACAACAAAAAAAGACATTTTAAAAAACACTTTAATTTTAATCGGGAAATTGGCTTTAGATGGAAACTGGCACACAGTTGAAAAATTACATGTTTACATTTGCTTTTTTTTAAAAAACACAAATCTAAAAATTAAAGTTTCTGAATACCTATTGAGCAGAAGTCCTACAATTCGATTGTGAACATGTAACCAAATATTATATAAACAATAATGTCCTTGCCAGCAGATTGTTTTGTCTTTTGGAATCAACAAGTGTGAATTCCACTCTCTGGAACAAGATCACTGACACAGTTCATTCCGGGAACAAGCCAAACAAAATGTGCTTGACCTTGTTACACATGCGAACGGTGATCTTACTTTTATAGCATGAAACTCCTATCCACACATTAGAGACATAAATGATTCAGATTTAAAAATGACCATAAAATATGATATAGTGTACAATTTAACAAATCCCATTAGAAAGCCATCATTAAATTGCCAAACAAAAGCAGCCAAGATTAGGCACTAGAAAAAAGTATAAGATATGCACATAATGATAACTGTAGTGATGTACTTAGATGCTTGTGGTGATCTGAAACTAAGCTGCACAGGTCGACTGTAAAAATAGGAAATTCCATAATTTCTAAAGGAAATGGGTTTCCCAATATTAAGAACTTACTTTTGTAACTCTCTTAAATGTCTTCAAGTAATTATGGGTCAGGCATATTTTTAATGATCAATAAGTTTGTTATTATCAAATGTGAATGGCTCAGAATAAAATTATGAAAAGTGTAGTAGAAAAAAAAAAATTCAATTACAAAATCAAGCTAATTTGGTATGACCAAAGACTGTCAAGCATACTGACAGTGCTCTATTATGCAGTCATTTGGGCTTTTTCAAATTAGTTATGTTAATGTCCTGTGAGTGAATGTAACACTTGGATAGGACAAGATTTCTGCAATTAATTTCTGCAGTCAGTGGAGAGACATGCAAATTTATTTTCCCCCTCTCTGGGAATTGGTAGTGGAGGGTGTGAGGTGGTGAAAGTGCATTTGGAATTAAAGTACAAGCTAAACACGCGCTCTAAATAAAGCAGAAACAATGGGAGCCAGTGCCTCCTCATTCATTCAACTGACAATGTTTTGCAGCTTAAACCTGTTTTATTAATTATGTTTGACATTTCCTTAATTAGTTTCATTTACACCAAATCAATCTCTACTGCTGTATGGCACCATTCATCATTTTGAAAAATTTGCATACTGAGTGCTGACTTTTTCTACTTAATTATACATTAAAAGTGTCAAGCGTGCTTGCAGCCTGGCATTATCTGCAGCAGAAAGGTTTGTGGCTGGACTGTGATGGCATTAATCATTAACAACCCCCATGTGTTTCTGGGTAATATCTGGAGAGTAGAACGATTGTGGGTTTAATTTTGAAGAGCATAAGTGTTTTTTTTTTTTAATGACCCAAAGCAAACCAAAATAAATGACCTCGGGCATGCAACAAAGGCTATTACTAAAATGTGCTTTTTTCCCCAATAAACGGTTTTGATTCTTATAACCTTTGATATCTATTGATGCAGGAATTAAATATGAAAGTTTATACATGCATACAGTACTTTCAACACCCCCCCCCAGGAAAAATAACAGTCTGAGATTTTAAGGCTAATTTCCCTCCAATGTTTCAATGTTAGAAACATGTATTAAATCACTTATCAGCAATTAAGCAATTTTACATAAAGATTCAGTGCCACTAAAGAAAGTGGTCTTTAAGTCAGGTCTGTCACTTTTCCCCAAAGCCTGCTTTTTAAAGCTTTGCGTTTTCATTATATATTATATATATATGCACACAGTGTGAAAAAGAAAATACACCCTCTTTGAATTCTATGGTTTAACAACACATGGCATATTACACTGTCATGATTTATTCAACAAAAATAAAGTCAAAATGGAGAAGCCATGTGTGACGGGACACCCTATACCCCGACTGGGTACACCCATCAGTTGTTCGTTGCTTCCTCCCTGAACCACAAGGGTTAACCGCTTCCAGAGCAAGACGAAACTGCGAGGAGGGGATCAGGAACCGGCCTTGTATCCTCGCGGTAGTAGCACCATAGCCCGCCGAGACGTAGCGAAATACGGTACTGTAACTGCCATGAAAAGGACAATGAGTGATATTGCGAGCCCCTGAAGCATTAGACGAGACTAATGTCCAGGTAAATAACAACACTTTATTATGAAACACACAGCCTTATATACACCACTCTAACATTGAAAGGGACATAATCACATTAACATACTCAGGTCACCAAGCTCGGCAATTTCCGTATAACCCCAAACTGTTGTTTTCGGGGTGATCCCGAGGGAGCGGCTGTGATCCCGGGTTACCGATGGATAGCTCGGTGTCCCTAGAATATTCTGTCCAAAACGTGACAAGATCCACTGTGGGGAGCCCGTGTGGCAGCAGTTTAAAGTTTCCCCGGGACGGGCCGCGATATAGATGTTAGTCACAGAGACTGGGGAAGCATAGGGGGGCTCACACTCCAAACTACCCCTGGTCTGTACCCCATCACCTGTGGGTTAACTCTACGAAAGAGAGCTCTGGTGGGGTCAATCTTGTCCGGGTTATGAGGGAGTTAAAGTCCAAGGGCAATTGCTTGGGTCCTAGCCGAGAAACAGTTCCAGTGGATTATGGCCAGGACCCGGTTAGGCAAAAGGGCATGTGATACACTGGGGATACAAAAGGGAAAACAAGAACCACAAGACAATAATTAAAACAAATGGATCTTGGCAACCCAGGGTTGTGATACCATGTGTGAAAAACTATGTACACCTTATGATTCAATAGCTTGTAGAAACACCTTTAGCAGCAATAACTTAAATTAATATTTTTATGTATGCCTTTGATTAGTCTCTCACATCGTTGTGGAGGAATTTTGGGCCCACTTTCCTTTATAATGCTGCTTCAGTTCATTGAGGTTTGTGGGCATTTGTTTATGCACAGCTCTCTTAAGGCCCCCCACAGCATTTCAATTGGATTGAGGTCTGGGCTTTGACTGGGCCTTTGCAACACCTTGTCTTCTTTTCTTTTTTCAGCTTTTCTGTTGTAGATTCTCTGGTGTGCTTAAGACCATTGTCCTGCTACATGACCCAATTTCAACCAAGCTTTAGCTGTCGGACAGATGGCCTCACATTTCACTCTAGAATACTTTGGTATACAGATGAGTTCATGGTTGACTCAATGACTGCAGGGTTCCCAGTTCCTGTCATCAGGAGTCATCACCCCTCTACCACCGTGCTTGACAGTTGGTATGAGGAGTTGCTGTGCATTATGCCTAAACATCTCCACTTTGGTCTCGTCTGTCCAAAAGACATTGTTCCTGAAGTCTTGTGGTTTGTTCATATGCTAGTTTGCAAACCTAAGCAGTGATGCTATGTTCATTTTAGAGAGGCTTTTTCCAGGCAGTCCTTCCAAACCAACCATACCTGTTCAGTCTTTTTTCTCATGGTGTTGCCATGAACTTTAACATTTAATATGCAAACTGAGGCCTGTAGAAATGTAACTCTTGGGTTTGGCAGTTTCCCTGAGCATTTTACAATCTGACCTTTGGGTGAATTTGCTGGGACGTCCGCTCCTGGGAAGATTGGCAACCGTCTTGAATGTTTTCCACTTTTGAATAATCTTTCTCATTGTGGAATGATAGACTTTAAAGTGTTTGGAAATGGCCTCATAACCCTTCCCACATTGATAGGCAGCAACAACTGCTTCTCTAAGATCATTGCTAATGTCTTGACATTGTATTAACACACACCTGAATGATACAGACCAGCAAACTGCTAAAACCTATACTTTAATAAAGGTGGTCACACTTGCTGATGATCAATTATTCATGGGCATTTGATTAGCAGCACGTGTCTGCTACTTAGCATCCTGATTCATATGGAAGTAGTAAACTGGCCTCTCAGTTTTGGAATTATTTTTGTTGACTAAATCATGGCACAGTGTAATATGTCATGTATTGTTGTTCATCGGAGGTTGTGTTTGCCTAATTTTTAGATCTACTAAAGAACAGGTGATTTTTATGTCCTGATCATAAAATCATAGAATTCAAAGAAGGTGTACACAGCTATAAATATAATACTTAGGCACTGGCCAAGTTTTCGTGTTCGTCTTCATAAAAAAACAAAGCCATTTATAATATGGAGTTAACCCAGTAACTGCGTGCAGCAGCTTTGGTGCTATGATTTTAAAGGTACTGAAGAGCAACTCTATTGGTTGCAGGCAGAGGCCTCCTCTTGCATCAAATATGCAAAGGCCCTGAAAACGCCTCCTTAGTAGGTAGCTGCTGAATGTAGTTGTAGAGTAGGATTTATTAATAAAGGCTGTGTTAACCATGATATAATTTATGAGGTCTTAAAAAGTTTTTCTTAACTCCTGTTTCTATCTAAACAAGACCTCATCCCTCCCTGAACATGAAACAAATAGAAACCGAGAATACCTGCACATAAAACGAGCAGCTCTGTCTAAACGAGCCCCCCTCCATCCCTTCACAGCTTCTGCTCCTGCGAAAAATATCAGAGGAAAAGGAAATTAAAGTGCTTACCCAGTCTGAAGACAGAGGAGGGAGGGTTTGAATGCTGAGGGAGTATGTCAGGAGGCACAGAGAGGTGAGGGACGCCCAGGGAGGTGAAGGACTAGACAAGGTGCAGCGAAATGCACAAACGTGAGCAACAAGACACCCCCGAAGTGTAAACGAGATGCCCTGGGAGTGTGAACAGAACGCCCTATAATGTCTAACGAGACACCCAGTGCTAACAAGACGCCCTCATAGTGCTAACGAAACATTCTCAAAGCGCTGACAAAATGCCCTGAAGAAGAGGGTCCTGAAGGGGGTATAAATATCCCTCCCACAAATACAGGCAGTGAACAGCCTTTACACACACATTTTTGCAGGTGTATTGCCTGATTATCCCTCTCAATGTATTTTTTTCTATATGTATGCTAGTTCTTGATTGCTTGAGACAGCCTTTGTAACGATAGGGTAAGGAGAACACCAAGAGATAGTGAATAGTTATTCATAGATGCTAAAAATACAGGGAGTGCAGGTTTTCTATGTATGTGGGCACTACAGGTGCATTCAGAAAATGTAATCCGTTAAAAGATTATATTGTCAGCCATGGCTTTAGATAACTTGTTTATGATTATATATTTTTGTTTTTTTTTTAATAAAATCAATGATTTTGTTAAATTAGAGTAGTTATATGGTTATTGATTCAAAAATGCCTTAGCATCCAACTGTCTGTCCCAACAGCGCCATTAAACATATTTCCTGAATTCTGTCTTAATTGTTTAAGCCTGTGCATGAGCTTCTAGGTTTTTCAGCACATGTATCATTCATCCTAGAGGGAACCTGCCATCAGAAGTATGATGTTTTTTTAGGAAAATAATCTTTAAAGGTACCATTAAATATAAATAAAAATATATGGAAGTCATAACATAGAGTAGTTTTATCAATATTTCAATTATGTGATAGTGTATTGTGTTATATATACCAAAAATATGATTAAGGCAAATCAGAAAGTACATATTCTTAGTCTGCCTGGGATAAAAGAAACATATTATTATATTTTTTCGATGAGGAAATAAAGTATAAATACATTTTTAAAAAAAGCAGTGTTCCAAATATAAAAGTGCTGTCTCCAGCTGTCTCCAGCATGTCAAGATCACCTACCTCAGGGATCTTCATCTGGTTACCAGGTGGTGAGGTCTTCAGTAACCTTTCTGGTATAGCCAAGGGATAATTGCTCTCCCCCCACACACGCGTTACCCATTGTCTACTCGTATAAAGCAGGAATGTTAGTGTGTGTTCTAGGGAATGTGTGCATATGTTAGATACAGGGGGTGCACTCAGTTTTGACCTTGGCTATGTTGCTGACCAAGGTTTCTATACTGCTGTCTGGTACTTCTGCTTAAAGAACTGTTATTCAGGCTCCTGACCCAGGCTTTGTCTCAGACCTAGCTACTTGTGTTTCTCAAGTTCAGCTTGGATGACTGCTACTTGTGCTATTGATCCTGGCTTTGTCTGTGAATTATTCCTGTTTTATCACATGGTTCCTCTGGCAGATTGACTGCTACATTGAGATTTCTGATAATGGCATTGTCCCTGCAATTAGTTGTGAACTTAGTGTATAGCTCCTGTTTGTCTTGTCCATACCCTACTCTTACTCTGTGGTTGGTCCCGATCATCTTGATCTCCCACCTTTCTGCAAAAGAGTTCCCCCTTGATTCCAGCATAGCTCCCCTGCTGCTACTTGTCAAAATTGTTACATAAAATTAGATATCCATACACTTGGATATTCATTAAATGTAACATTATACAATTTTGCAGTTAACTCAACATGAATTCTCAGAACAAATCTACTACAGCCTCAAAAAAGTTCTCTGGTTGAAAGCAGACCAGTCATTTGCTATTTAATATAAAAGAAACAGGTGCTTTTTGCATTGTAATTATTTAAGTATATTAGTACTCAAAGCAACATTGCTGTGTGTTATTGAAAGTTTACTTCTGATATCCATAGGTAGTGAAGTCTCTTGGTTGACTCTGAAACTGAGAAATCCAAAAACAGCTAGCAGGTCTGAACTTTGTAATATATTATCACCTACGTATAGCTTTTTTAAAATTTTGTAAACAAATCATTAATCTTTTGTTACCAGGTAAACCACTTCATTAGAACAGTTTCCATCTTACACTGTTCTTGGTGGGCTTGGGGTATCTTTTCCACAGTTTTCATACAACTAAGCCGCAGAGTGCACTCCATCTACCCTTTCTCTGCAGTTTAATGCCCATGGCAAAGCTGATGTAAAGTGAAGTGATAAACTAGCAGAAACAATCTACTGGTTTCTGTTAGACATGCTCAAATGGGCCAGAAACTATTCAGACAAATTTTCGGTTTGTTTTTGGCCCATTTGTTTTTCGGGTAACACATTTTGTTCCCTGTCCATTTAGAAGACGCATTGTGGATATTTTTATTTTGCCAACCAAACTCATTACCCGATGTCCACATTGACTCTCTCTTACACTCTCATTCTCGTTCATTCTCTCTCTCACGCTCTGTAAATGTTTCCCTACCTTCTCTGCCGACCACTTCCGCATCTTCTTGTTCTTCATCTTCTACCTTCTCTCTTTCATCCTCTTCTTTTTATCTTCTATCTTTGTCTCCGCAGACAAAACCTGGTGTGAACTTCTGCCAAAATGAGAGTGCTTCAAGTAACGTCCCCCCACGATACTCCAATATATTGCTTAGCCCAACACTATGTCAAAGTACCCTAAGTTTGGCAAGTCCTATCTAACTTTACATGGCTATATTGTATCCATAGAACTGAATCAATAGGACTGCACTGCATTCCAAACTCACATGAGATTCTTAAAAGGCAGAGCAATCTCATTGATTCAGCTCCTTGGTAAACAATATAGCCATGGGAGATTAGATAGGTCTGGCCAAACTTGGAGTATTTAGACAGAATCCCCAATATTTATGTCTTAGACAGGTTTTAATAGTATTCACTGGGTATTTGCTGAATTCTTGCTTCACTTTGTGTATCTATGGGTCATTTTTATTCTAGCAGCGACCAGGGAATCGGAATGTGTATGCCTTTTTTAGGTTGTGCACTCCCTTTTATGTATATATATATTTTTTTTTTCTTGCTGTTTATGTTTGCATGTTCTAACAAACCCCTCCCTGCTACAGAGGTTCCTCTTTAATGGTGTACAGAGAAGGCTTTAATTTAATTAAGAGTCTCATTTGGGTTGAATTACAGCGCAGTCCCATTAATTCAGCACCTTGGTAAGCAATATAGCCATGTAAAATTGGATAGGACTTTCCAAACCTAGAATATTAAGACAATCCAGAACTTTGACGTAGTGTCGCGCACTAGGCAATACAAGGCCATATAGTGTGACTCCAATATTTATGCCTTATCGTTTTTTTAATAGTATTCACTGGGTATGTGCAGAATTCTTGCTTTGTTTTGTATTTTCTAACATATGCCTGACCACCAACCTCAATGTGCTTTCTACTCTGTATTATGATGCCTCAATTTCATGGTTTATTTCTTTTTCTGGATTGAAGAAATATTCCCCCTAGGATTAGCCTTTGACATCTTTAATTTTTTTTGGTTCAGCCTCGAGATTTGATGGGTTCAGCCCTTGACACCCTATGTGTTTCTCTTAGTGAAAATTTGGTAAGATCTGTTCATGTAATTGCTGATGAATTGACCAAGGTATGGTTCACACAGGCACCATGCCTTACCTAGGCATACCCTATATTTATGGAATGTTAACCACCGTGTAACCGGTTCACCAAGAGAGCTGTAGTAACTCCCAGAGATCACCCACATGTATCCTCCTGTCGTCCCCGGAATCACTTCCAGCACCAGTCAGCATGCGCACCTTGGAACCCTGCTATGTGTCCCCAATAATTAGACACAACTACCTTGAACTGAGTACAGCAGAAATGAACAGTTTATTGATGTAAAACATAGACTGATATAGCCACAGAACCTTATTAACATAAATTAACATTGATAAACAGGTAGACAACCCAACCTTTAATCCCCAGGCAGCAATCCTATTGATGGGATTAATTAAACAATGGAGTTCCTGCCTGTTTGGTAGCCAGGCTGGAGCCATCTCTGAGTACCTTGGGCCCCTGTATGACAGCTCATTCTGTCACACACCGTATCACATGAAGTTGTAATTTTACAAAACAAAAATGGCAGCATAGATTGAAGTTATGTGATAACTTTATCATTGTTGGGAACATACTGAAACAAGTAAGCTTGATCTCTCTGAACTGTAAAGAGACTTTTTGGCATTGTTGAAGCCAATAAATATATAAATAGTACACTGTACCTTTCCAATTGTTGGTAAACTGCAACCCTGATATTTATCAGCTTGGATCGCCATAGATTTGGTGAGAGAATATTAACAAAGTTGTAGTCTAACAAGAACCAAGCAGGCTGAGCACACATTTTGTTGCGCCTTGGCTATGCCAGATTCAAGGCAAGGTCCCTTTTGATGAGCCAGGGCTCTCCCAGCTCTACTACTTACCTTTGCTAATATTATGTATTCAATGTTCTGCTAAAATTTATGAGCTTTAAAACTTTGTTCTATGTACTTGCAGCACTAGCATTATAAGGAAAGCTGGATATTTTTCTGTCCCTGGTTTTCTAACAACAAAGCCCCCCCAGAGAAACTATAGTTTTAATAATGTGCTTTAATCTTTAATCTTCTACACTTTCTGTGGCATTTTGCATTGCGAGTTACATTCACGCAATAGTGAAAGTAACCTTAATCATTGGTGTACGAAATGATAAACAAAAGCTTCCAAACTCTACTAGTAAGAGTTATCAGAAATGCTATGTACAGGCTAAATCAAATGGACCTATCACAAGGGAAACTTCATATTTGCATATGGAAATAAAATTATGGATTTCTTGTCTTGCCTCTTCTTTTTCTTCTGTGTTCTTTCTTCTGTTCTCTTTCTTGGCCTACTTCTCCCCACTCTCCTTATCCCCTCCATTAACCTGGCCTCCTGGAGCACTTTTGCAAAAGGGCAGAGCCTCTGCACACACCCTTTTCCCCGGATTGGGTAAATGGAGGAAAGGCTGGAGGAGTGAAAATGAATTTAAATTCTGAATTCAAATTTCATCCGAACTGAAAGCTTAGGAAACAAAATCGTGGTCCAAAAACTGATTGATCAAAAATTAAACAAAAAATGTGTACATTACAATACATTGCTCAATCTATTAGGTGACTTATAGAAACTCATTAATTCGTGTAAGAAATCAGTTTTATACTTTTATTTTGTTCTGCACATTTTTAGGCCTGAATGCAACTTGAGTGGTAGGAACATATGGTATCAGTTAAGTGACGTAGCTTAGAGGGTCTTCTGTGGGATGCTGGTGTATCATATTACTGTTCCAATAGGATTCTTTTACGTATACCCTAACCAAGTGTAAAGGGGTATAAATTGGCATTACGACAAGGGCAAGGTCTCTTTCTACGCTCTTTCTACGCTCTTTCCACGCTCTTTCCACATCTCACCAAGATACTGAGCCTACAATACCTTTTATCAACATTTGTTCCAGCATTGGTATTGTATGAATTGATAATTTGTTATCTAATAAACCTAATTAATAGACATTGAAGCTGTGGTCTTGATTGCTGTTTGATCACTGGAGAAGATTAGATTATTCAAGACAAAGAATATTCTAACAATTCGAATGTTTTTTACAGGTGCATTCAAGCTATTTCTGAGGTTGATCCCTCATTATTTTTGTCAGAAGTACAGATTTATTCTGTAAACAGGAAATTGGAAGAAGAGTTTCAGGAAGAGAGATGAAAGTGAAACTCTTCTTCCAGCTCCCCCTTTACAGAATAATTCTGTAGTCCCAACAAACATTGAGTCAATACGACGAAACTCAGGCTCTTACTGCTGCAAAACCATATTCTTCTCAAAGCTGCAAATACTAACCATGTGCATCCACTTGTCAACATGTACAAGTATAAGTTGGGCTTTTGCAGGGCAAGTGAAATTCACCTTACCTCCACCACAATAGTTGACATTTGTGAATAAAATATTACCTCAGTCTCTAAAATAATGTTAACAATATCAAATCAAATGCAATCAACTCATTTCTGTGCATGGCCAAATATTTAGCCAATAACAAAAAGTTTATAGCAGCTTAATTGCAATGAAACGTCAAATATATATTTGACTCAAGACAACCTTTAATGGACAGGGAGCTGGGGAAAGTGGGGAGGGAGTAGGCAGAATGTGGGTGGGCACTGGGCATAGCCAAAACACCCTTCCCTGAAGCTGGCTTGGAGATCTGGGGAAGCAAAACACCTGCAGACTACTTTTTTTCACATAAAATTAGTAAATCCTATTTGCATACAAAAAGCATAAAACATAAGGGTTCGATATTAAAACTCACAGCTAAAGGGTTAATGAGAATCCAGAACATCCCTATGAATCACTATACTGTATCCTGCAGGGTTTTTTTTTTTTTTACATTTTTCATAGCACTCATTAAAATTGAGCAATGCACCTTTAGGTCTAAAATGATTATGGATACTATAGCTCAGAATAGCATTTAATTTAGAGAAGCGTAGCCTGACCTTGTACCATATTCCTGCATAGAACATGCCATAGTTTAGACATTAATAATGACACTATTGCATTTTTTTGCTAGTGCAATGCTACTTTTAAATGTATATTATCAGTTAGCAAAGCCAGCTCATTTATCATTGACAAATGGCCCTCGTATGTGTAGACAAAACTGTTCAAAGAAATTGAGAATTTTGAATTACATTCTTTTCATTGTTTCAAATGTTGCACAATAAGCTGTGATAGTGAAACGTCAACGTACTAAATCACACATGCAACAAAGACCTATTCCTAATTGGTGTAAGCTTGGGGACTATAGAAGCTGGCTATTTTGGTGCACACTATATTGTGCTATGAAAGCTTCAACAAATTCGCTTTTATGGAAATTAGATTATGTTACACAAGAAATGCTACAGTCAACAAACTTATAAAAGCAAGTAACATTTACAAAACTTTTTTTGTGCTAAATGTGAGGATTAGCACAGTTACTGCATATAAGTATGGGTCAAAAACAATTCTGACAACATTTCTTTCACCATTTCCTGTCCATTCGTTCACTCTCTCACGGTATCATTTTTGTTATTTTGTTATTTCTCTCTATTTCATTCTCTCTGAATGTCTCCCTACCTTCTTTGCAGACCACTTCTGCTTCCGGTTCTGGCAGCTCCATTTCTGTGTCTTGCATCTTCTTGTTCTCCTTCCTCTTCTTCTCTGTCTTCTCTTTGCTTTCTTCTCTCTCCTTTGTTATATATAAAACATTACAATTGTATATGCGGTCTCCCAGGTGAGTATATTGTCACATATGTGTGCATTAGGCAAATAGGCAACATAATAATTTCAATATACTGTATTTTTCATAGTTAAAATACTTTGAAAATGTTCTAATATTGTCTTCTTAATTCTAGACATAATTCCAACTCAGAATTAATGATAATTCTGTACATGTTTTGCAGCTCCAATAATACATAGAACTAAATAATGCCTTTACTGATAAATTTAAAATATACTACAATAGTCTTCATATTCCTATAGCATTTAAGTAGTTTATTAATCCCCATGTTTTACAGAACTATGATCAAAGTGGGGTATGAAACCACCATCTGGATTTATATGGTTAATTCCTTCACACGACAAACGAACAGTTATAAGACACCCACCATGTTTTGACAATACAAAGTTGATGATTTCACTGAAATTGTGGAAGGGAAAATACTCAATAGAAAACAGAGATGGTAACCCAAGCATATAATCACCTCAATCTACTGTACTCTCAATGGATATAAAAACAAGTAGACATTATACAGAAAAATAATGCTCCAGGGTTTACCTGCTTTTCTTGTGTCAAATCATTCATCCATAGTTATGTGTGTGCTCTCCATAATATATTTTCTAGATTGATAACACAGATTCCAAATTTAACATTTAACACAATGATATAGAGCTATATATTAAACCAAAATGATATGGCATATCATCAGATAACGTTATATAATATCCTTCCCAACACATACATAATTGCAGAAATAATAGTTTGATGTTTCTTAAAAGGAAATAGCATATCAGAAACTAAAATTATCTGCAAGTGCATGTACCAAGTCATAAATGTATATAACATCAATTACATATCTTTAGTGCCCCCAAAACTTCACTTTTTGTATACTTTCAAAGCACTCTTTTAGTAGTGCAGATGGGCATTAGCTGGTGCATTCACTGAGCCATAGACTTGTGGATATTTGAAAGAGAATTGGACATTACAGTTCCATGATATTGCTATACATTATAAGGAGTCAACCACAGTAAGCATGTCCTAAAAGAAGATCTCAGATGACCATGCATAATGCTTAGTGGTAACAAGAGATTTGTAACATTCAACTTTCCTGCAACCACCCCTAAACTCATTGTTTAGTGAGTATACCCTGTCTGAAGTTTCTCCCTTCCATTGATGGCCTCAGCTACAATTACCCCTTCCCTTTTCTTGGCTTTTTGAGGTATAATTTTTAAAACAGAACAACATTATACTTATGTCTCTATTTTGCTTAAGATTTTAGTGGCAGTAGAAGGTAAATGCATTAATGAAGTAAAAGATGGCACCAGGGGCGGGCTGGTGCAGGGCCCAGTTCAAAATTGTTTACAAAGGGCTAGCCCTATTTGGGCCAGCCTGTTTCAGGTCCATTCTTTGTAAACAATTTGGACCAGCCAGGGGAGACAGGAAAGCAACGTGAGGTTGCTCCCAGAAGCTGTCAGAAAGAAAAATGTGAGTAAGGTAAGAGCATAGTGGTGTGAGGAATATTTAGGAATGACTGTATGTATGTATGTATGTTAGAATGAGAGTATATATATATATATATATATATATATTGTTATCATGAATGTGTATGCGTGTGTGTGAGCATGAATGTGTATGTGTGTGAATGTATATGTGTAAACCTGTATGTGTAAGTAAATTTTTAATGCCCTGCTATGCAGATCTTATTCTTTAGAAAAAAACAGTGAATAATAATAATACTTGAGATTCCTTTTCAAGGAGGATGATAAACATTCTTTTAAGTCAAATATTAGTGACTTAGGCCATTCTTAAGAGCTTCCTGATACTGTTTAAAGTTCAGTTCCTTTGTTCAACTTCCATATATATGCCCATTATACACTATTACTGTATATATTTATTCCTTGCTTACTTCAGATTGGTGGATGAGCAGACATTTTCCTGAATAGGATGGCAACTAATCTATTTTTCTACTTAACTTTCTGCCGGATGAATCTCTGCACAAGGAAATAGATTTCTATCTATTACTAACAGAGACACGTAGTTCCAGGAATAATAATATACATTTTAATAATGTAATAATATAAAAGGCATGTAAGATCATCTCAGTCAACTGTAGGATTTTAATTGATCATTCCACTGAGCAAATAGATACAATGTGAGCAGAGCTTCTTGTAACTGAATGACATTGTCAAATTCTCAGATATATTTAGCCTTTCTTCCTCACATAACCCTCTTCTGTAAGTGATTAAGGGCAACCAGAATATAACATCACACCCAAAATGTCTCTAACATTAACAGATGGGAACATGGGATGGTAAATCTCAATTACTCTTATCCCTTAAAATTACAATGGGTACAAAGTGACTCTGGGCAGAGCCAAAGCTGTGACCTTTTATTTTGTTGGCCA
Source organism: Spea multiplicata (assembly GCA_009364415.1). Lineage (NCBI taxonomy): Eukaryota > Metazoa > Chordata > Amphibia > Anura > Pelobatidae > Spea > Spea multiplicata. The sequence goes on along the minus strand of VKOC01016790.1, from coordinate 24,743 downwards.
CAGCTACTGTTCCTTCTTATATTCGGAATAGTTTTCCAGCAAAGTATATTGATACTAAGTTTATTGATACCTTTTCCATAAACGTTAGTAATTAAACAGATCTAACACACATTATGGAATGATCAATGGTAGCTACAGTGGACTATATAGGACTGATGTAGTTTTCAATCTCCATTCCTTCATTACATTACCAGATTTTTATGAGAAAGATAAAATGTATCTACCATATTAAAACGTATCACTAAGAAGGAAATGAGTAAACAAATCTTCATTATTTATGTTAAATAATCCCACACAACTGCAGAAAAGCCACAATGTAGTGTTCTTTAAATTAGAAACATAGATAAACTCCGTACACCAGTAGCAATACTATTTTACATGACAGTATAATCGATAGCAAAATCAAAACAGTTCTCAAATCAGCTTTCAGTTTCGGTTTCCACAGCTTTTAAGTATATGGTTTCTTAAGCTGTTTGGCTTTGTAATTCAAGTCATTTTATACTGTCTTGTTTTTTAAAATTTTTTGAAAATGCTAAAGAAAAATGTGTGCCTTGCATAAAAGCAGCATGTATATATGGCTAGCTTATAATTATTTCAAAACATAATCTGTCAAACAGCCAGTATAGTCAACCCTGTTGTGACAACCCCCCGCTGACTATTTGTCAAGTAATTCTGAAAACCAAATATTTGTTTTTATTTAATTTGTATGCAAATAAGCACAAATGGGAAACAGAACAGCATCTGAACTTGATACAGTTGTCATTCTAAATTCTGGTAATACTCATTATTATGCATGCAGATGTTTTGTTTACACCTAACATCTGCCAATATTATCTAAACCCCAGGAAGTGGACAAATCTGTGAAGACCTTTTATTCTTTCAGTCTGTTATATATTTCATGCTCGCTAATTTTCACATCTGGGTCCCCCATATTTGTTCATTTTGTTTTGTTGTGGTGGCATCTCCTGAGCTTTGGGATGGCACTAATCAGAATGAGGGCCAGTTTATAAATTTGTGACATGTGTCATGTTCAAGATAGCACTACAAGGACTACGTGCATTCATTCTGCACAGCATTTCCACTGTGTTCACTATAAAATACAGTATTGTGGAAAGTATTATAGCTACATAGTAAAAGTGCATAACATTATTAGGATAGCCCTAAGCGATGACACTGTACATCATCATGTTTAGCACAATAAATGCTTCAAGGGCATCAGGGGTGAACCTAGGTTTGGCGGCACTTGGGATAGCAGCGCCTATGATTGGATGTGCTTGGTTTAATGGCGCCTAGCGTTAGCTACACCCCTGTAAATAATACACATGTACTAATACGTAAACTAATTTTAAAACCTTATAATAATACACATGCTCAGTCTAATACCATACACTTACATATACTTTGCCCCTATACCACAAGTTAACACTGTATGCTCACACACACTCTAACACCATACAATCTCATTACAACTAACACCATACTCTCACACAATCGCTCATATGACTGCTGGCACACTCTAACATCTTATGCACGCACCATAGGTGTACACACACACATGCTAACACCATACACTAAACTCTCACTCATCCTATACTCTTTATCTCATTCTTTCCCTCACTCTTCTCTCCTTCTCTACAGCATTGAACTAGAAAATATGGCAATATTTTAAAAGGTTTGGGTGTATTCTACTTAATTTACGCAACATTATTAAAATGCTACCCATGCATTGATGAATATTGGCCTATACAATAAATCAAATGTATTTTAACACATAAAATATCTTAAAGTAGTATTATATAGAGTGGGAACATTGCATGGATGTAATTAATTTAAACTGTAGGTGTAATGTTTCATAATATATTTTTACACTTTAAATATTAAGTTATTTAAGTAAATCCCACCTCCATTACAGTTAAATGTGTTGTAAAACAGTTCTAAGTGAAAGGAATCTATAGACATGTCAAAAATGACCATGAAAAAAACAAAAATAAAAACTTAATATTCATTAGCATTCTAAAAAAATATCATATAGAAAGGAGGAAACCAATAACAAATATTATGCTTTGTGTTATATGATATCTGTTGTTTGTTTTTTAATTAAATACCTAACTAGATCTTATCCATATAATCATACAAGGGGAATACCAAATGAGATAACAAGCAGATACAGAGAATACAGATGGTGTCAGGATCCATGCCCCCAAGAGCTTACAATCACTATGTTGCTCAAGCTGTATATTGATTATCATAATACAATATTAGCATTTCCTTTATACTGTACAGACCAGTGAAATACTGACACAATGATGTAAGTCAACACATTAGACACCTCATTTGATTTGCAGATACCAAATATGCATATGTAAGTTAAAAAAGTGTTTTACCTGCATAAATGTATTAGTCACCATTAATTCAATCAAATCAATTCAAAATCCAGTGAAAAATTCTCTGCAGAGCAACTTTTGGTCACTTTGATAAATGAGTCCTGTATGTGTCAGTGTTTAATGTGCAGTGTGTAATTTCAATTCTAACCTAACACACGGCAGACAAGAATAAAACCTGTAAAATTTAAATTATGCCATATGGAAAACATTAACTAAAATCATTGCTTAAACCTGAATGCATTTAACTTTTTCACAGATTGAATTTTTAATATAAAATGTTAGTATCTCTGATTGTTCCTCAGAAATGTCATTTTAAGATCTGTTTTATATAATGAAAAAAGTTCAAATGTCACTATCAAAGTGGTGTGCGAAGAATTAATGAGAAATCAAGTCAATGGAAATTTCTAATACTGCTCGTTGTAATATATGGCTAAATTATAATTTTAACAATAAATTAATAAAATAAAATAGAATTCTGTGTAATTTACTGGAGCCATCCAAGGAGCCTCAAAAGAAAAGATATTGGAATAGTTAATTAGACTTCATTTATGCCTATCAGTATGCAAAATCTCTTATCTTTTACGTGCTACATGTATATATCATCCAATCATTACACTTAAGATTTATCAAAAGTAAAATTACACAAATAAAAATACAGGAAATTGGATTTCACTGGTATATTTCTCTTTTTATAAAACCTTAGAAATATAAGCGTATTTTTAATCACTATATTTACTAAAACACCATTTAGTACTTAAAGTAATGAACTAATGATGTTCATATTAGTTATATTGCATATACACCATACATTAAAAAACATTGTAACAAAGTAAAATTTTGTGATGAATATTTGTGGATCAACAATCATAAAGAATTATGTAGAATCATTTTGTAGACCCCCAAATTTACATCTTCTGATGTAATAATACATTACTGAGGTCTCAAAACCTATGTGACTTTACATTCTACCCCCTGAATGTTGATCCATTAAAAAGGAATCACAGTCTTTATGTGACAATAAATCTTTGTGAATGTTGATCCATTAAAAGAGTATGTATTACCCACTTGTTCAGACTTTCTTGGGATAAGACTCTGGAGAAAACGTCTTTCCATATAAGAAAAACAGGAGAAATGTCATGGTAAACATGCCATCACCGTGTGAGGGCTTTTCTTTTACGCCATTAATAAAATAAAGAGCAAATTAGTTACCTATAATATATATATATACATTTCATACCATTTTTTCAATATGATTAGTGTAACAACTTGTGAAATAGCTGGCTATATATTACAACAAATCTGCAATATAGTACAATCGTCTGCTGGTTGCTGACACAAATGTGTATTAAATGTGTCTCTCTATTCTGGAATGTAGTCTGGAATGGAAAGGTATGATCAACATATAATACAGGAAAGAAGTGTTGATTCTGTCTATGAAGTCAGTGGGATGCCTCCCCCCCCCATTTGTGGCCAAGTGTGTAGTGTTTTGAGTATACCCACTCCTTGCTGTATTATATGTGAAGTAGGAGGGTATGGGTTTTACATGCCTAATCCTCAGTGTGTTCTTTACCATATATTTTGGATAAAGGTCCCCTTAAGACCATATTCATGAGTTTATCCAATAGACAATGTTTTTTAGATTTATTTATTTTGTATCTACTTATTGGGGGACTGACATATGGGCGGTCATCTGTGATGTTACAACCGCTGCATATGTAAGATGGGATTAGGCAATAGTTCCTGCATGCTTGCACCTAAATAGATCAGCTGTCCAATGCAGTGATCTTTATTTTTGCTGATGGGTGTTACCATTGCACAGCGAACAACCTCTGCCAACAGGAAGGTGTCACACCTTTTTTTTCTTACATATTAAACAAAGGATAGTCTTCATATTAAAATTTGTTGATTCTGTTTATTCTGACTATCCATGGAGTTATGAAGGATTTTTCTCTGTTCTGGGCAAAATTGAGAGTGCTAAAAGGGATTTTTGCTTCATCTGGATCAGTGCAGTTAGGGATATATGGGAAAAGTTAAAGTAAGTGTAATATATGTAGCTGCCATGGGTCCCTAAAGTATGCTAATGAGTGAGTGACCCCATTTTACTACATTGATGAATGGTTCTGTTTGTCAGTTTCTTCCCTGTTATACCTGGACCCCTATTGCTGGTAGCCCAAGCGTTGATACACCTTCAGTCTTTTCACAGCCCTATTTCTACACAAATCCATTCCTGAAGTCCTTGGGCTCATGTGTCTACATCGAAGCATTTTAATTGTTTTTTGGTGTGCCACTCCTTATGCAGTATAGAGCGATGGAATGTGGACATTGCCTGTAAGGCAGTTTCATTATTTGGGCCAACAAGAGAAAGAAGCTCTCTCACCTTTCCATGATTGTTGAACTTTCATAAATAGTTTGATTTCCACTGAATTATGCGGCAGGTACACTGTATGCTAAATATAATTAAACTTAGATACCGTTTGTATAGAAAAATAGTTCAGGGTTGCACTTCACCAGCAAATTAGCTTTCAGATGCTTGGCATAACTAATTAGCACAAACCAAGGAAAGCTTGTCATTTAGTAAGCTTTTTTATTTCTGAATAATACAAACAGTGGGAATTGATCCATTAAGTGCTTAGCTATTAATGCTGTTTAATGTATGTGCCTTTGTTAAATTGAGATGTCTAATTATGTGTGTTCAGACTCTCACAGTTCTACAAATGTACTGTAAGTTTTGTTCTCTGCAAGCAGGAGACATTATTAATTTTGGATGTAAAATACTGAACAATATTATCTTGCCACTGTTCAACACTTCCACGATCCTTAATATGAATTCTTGTATTAACCGTGCCTTGCAATCCAAATTTTCATAATTTCAACTGATTTCTAAAACAATAAAAAAAACAAGCTTACACTTAAATGACTTTTAATTGGAATTATATAGGTCTAATGTTATCATTTACTACAACATATACATTGGCCATCACTGCTTTTAAAAAAAGAAAATGTATTTTCATGTTGGATAAATATTGTACTGCTACTTTACATTACAATTATTATTTTTATTACATATGTCACTCTATAGTATGATTAGGGACAGCATTGTTAAAATATCGTTATTTATTTATAATTTGTATATTTATATTAATATAATATTCATTATTGTTGGGTTATTGCTTAGATAAACCTGGCCATGGCAAAAAAATAATACAATGTATGATACACAATTATGTGTTAGTATAAATATATATATGTTATTCATTCCCTACCACAGATACATTTTTATACAAGTTATTTTTATTTATGTTTTGGGAAATGATTATTAGTTACCAAAACAGAGACAAGAATATTTACTATTTTATTTAATCACATATAACAACCAGAACAAAAGTACAACAAATGATAAAATAGGGTGATTGAAACGGAATTCTTCAGAGCACTCCAATAAGTTTATATAGTAGATTGAGTTGTTTACAGGCAATACTCCCAACCCCAGACTTTCAAGCTGCTGTTTCACTTAGGGAATAGAGTAATAGAATTTTCTAGTGTAAGTAAATAAACCTTATCTGATCTCATCTGATCTGTCTTTTTTATTTAAAAAGGCATTTTTCAGTTTCTTTGACCTATCAGGACCTACTTTTGTGTAAGCTTTCCAGCCAGAAATCTGAATGAGGCAAAAGTTTACATAACTTAATAATTATTTCCACAAATAAGTTGAGCATTCAGCAGTACCAGGAACAATGAGGCAGATTCAATGACCCATCTAGTAACCAGGGATGAACTGGCCTATCTGGATACAGGGGAATTTCCCCGTAGGCCACCTCAACAGGGGCCGTGCTGAGACAAGGGGTGTACTGCACCCAGGCTCCAAAAGGGCTGGTCTGAATATCAGGCGTCGAGCAGGACTGGTTGGAAAGATCACAGATCTCCCTCTAACTTACTCAACATTAAGAAAAAAACTAAACTAAAAAAATCCCTAGAGGATTAAGAATTCACAAAAACTCAGCTTTTGGTCGAGAGGACCAAATTTTTATGCAAAATTGGCACAGAATACTTGATGAATGTTCATTTAAATTAATGCAACTAATTGTCAACCAACAAAAGGAACAAGAAAGACATACAAATAATGGAAGAAGAAATAAAAACTAAAATAGATAAAAAAGTATCATATCACAAAAAACAATTATGGAAAAAAAGATTAGCAAAATAGAGGACGAGATCATTAATAATAAAAAAGGAAATTTTTCAGGGACAAAGAAGACATGGAAAAAGGTATACACCAGTTGAGAACTACATACAATCAGCTCAGAACTACACACAACCACCATCATTACACACAGAGAAACAAGTGGGAAAGAAATGGACAAAACACTAGAACTTTCCCGATCAGGAGAACACAGTTTGAACATTATAGGAATAGTCCCACTTCACCTTCACACTCTAGGATTCATTCTTCTTCATTCACAAAATTTAGAACAGAGGACAACACAAACAGAACAACCACGGAAAACACCAATATTACACAAGAACAGGTTTTTTTAGACAGGGAGCCATCCAGAAAGGGTGGCACCAAAAGAAAGGAGACCCCCCCCCCACAGAGAGAGGCCATAGAGTTAAGAAATAGATACATTCCATTAGACCAGAGTCCATGGAAAAAGAGAAAGTACCTAAGAGAACAAGAGGACAGAGGGGCAGAGGAAGGCACAACATGAACAGGAATTAACACCAGAAATTGAAGGGATTATAAACATATAATCAATAACACTAGAACCAAATGAAATTAGTTTACTCAACAAGGGCCTAAAATTTGCTCCAGCCAAAGGCCCTAATCAATTTGAGCGTTTTCTTGATACCCAGAAATATCTGAGAAAGCTAGCAGTCAAAAGATTTTTCCATAGACCGGAAAGACAAGATACTAGTGACATCACCATAGCAAGACAATGGTATAGTTTTATACGAGATATTAGAAAAAGGTCTGGAACAAGGTGTTCTAAACAAGAAGGAATATAATTATTTAAGAAAGGAACATCTGAAACTTCCAGTTTTTTTACTTCCTTCCCAAGATACATAAGAGCCTCAAGGAACCACCAGGTTGACCCATCATAAGTGCCATCGACTCCTTAACATGTAATACATTAGAATACGTGGACCACTTTCGACAAAAATATGTCACTAAGGTCCCGGCATATCTGAAGGATACTACTGACCTTCTCTATACACTCAGGGATATACAGTGGTCCCCAGGGTGGATATGGGCCACGATGGATGTCTCTTCCCTATATACAGTAATCAACCATGAACCGGGAATAGAAGCTATAAATCTTACCCTTTCCAAAGATAGCAACATGAAACCAATACAAAGATCCTTCATTCTGGAATGTATTAATTACATTCTGAAATATAACTACTTCTGGTTTGAAGATGAGTTCTTTCTCCAATTTTGCGGTACAGCGATGGGCACCAGGTTCGCACCCAGTTATGCGAATTTATTCGTAGCAGAGTGGGAAAACAACTTTATATGGAATAATAACCCACATGGTGCAGACCTGGTTCTTTGGAAGAGATATATTGACGACATACTGATCATATGGAAAGGGACAGAAGATGACTTGAAAATGTTCATACAATACAACAATAACAATGAATTCAACCTAAAATTTACCTCCAACATTCAGACTGAAAAGATTGAATTTCTGGATGTTGAATTATTCTTTGAGGGCAACACCATCTGCTCAAGAAATTACACCAAGCCGACAGATAAGAATGGATACATCCATTATACTAGTTGCCACCTAGCTGGCTAAACAATATACCAAAAGGCCAGTTAATGAGAATTAGAAGAAACTGTTCGAAGGATGAAGATTTAGAAACAAAAGCTGAAAAAATAAAACAGAAGTTTATTGAAAAGAAATATCCAGTCGCGAGGTTAAACAGCAGCGTGCGACAGGTAGAAATTATCAATAGACAACAACTATTGGAAGGGAAAAGATACAGAAACACCAAAAGATCTGAGTTTCTCATTCTTTATCCAGTACAATACCCAAGCAAATAAAATTTAAAAAAAACCTGGAGAGACACTGGCACATACTTAAAAACGATTAGGTAAGGTAATACCAGATAAACCACAAATCATCTTTAGGAAAACAGGGTCACTTAAGACCATCTTGGCTCCTAGTATTCTACCGATACAAGAAAATAAACAAAATCCACACCCATTCTTAGGGGATAAACCCAAAGGGTTCCACAAATGTGGTCACTGTAAAATGTGCACATTTCTACCGAGAAAAATAGATCATTTTATAGGCTCAACAACGGGTCATGCCTACATGATAAAACATTTTATCAATTGCACGTCAAAAAATGTAATTTACCTACTAGAGTGCGTATGTGGCCTTCAATATGTAGGGAGAACGACTAGACCCATGAAGGAAAGGATCCTAGAACATATAGGCAATATTAGGAACAAAAATATAAAACACAGCGTCCCTAGACATTGCAACTCATGCCCAAAAAAGAATAATTGGTATTGATTGGGTCCCCCCTAATTGGAGAGGAGGGAACACAGTAGAAAACTTATCCAAACGAGAAACAGAATGGATCTTCAAATTAAAAACCTTTAAAAAGGGAGGCTTTAAAATGGATCTAGATATTTTAGCACATATTTGAACTTAACATATGGATTAGCCAGTTTTTCTACTATATACATTTATGATAGATAGAACCAGTCAAGGGTGATAAGCCCCATGATATTCTTTTTACTGCATACAATAAGAATATGACACGATTAAACAACACCAAGACACTGTTTTTTTCAAATAAAACAACACTTTATTGATACAGAATACATATCTTTATTAGGAATGCTTTTTACCTTTATTTTATTATTTATTCATTTTTTTTTTATTTCATTCATTTTTTACTTTATTTTTATTTCATTTTTCATTCTTTATTCCATTCATTTTGTTCATTCATTTCATTAATTTTTTTTTATGTTTTTAGTTTTTATTTGCTTTGTTCCAAATCGATATACACTTAACTATAACTGGCACCGGGTATCTTCTATCTGAGAAAAGGAGACAGAGATATCTTCTATTATTGGGGAGCTCCTTGTCCCTTATTTTTCTACTTTGCCTTTCCCTTCTCAGGTAAAACTTTTCGGGGTATTCCACCTATTAGAAAAAATCTTTAGATATATATTACTAATACAGTCTTGTTTTCCTTACGATCATGATTCTCCACTTCATCACCTTAACACTGACTTTCACAAATGATCGCGTACCCGACTACTCTAACGCTTATTGTTTTCCTCCGCCACACCGAATACTTACCTTTAAGTACGGTCGTGTAGAAGAGGAGATCCCACGGAAGACTAGGACGGATGACATTAGGTCCAACGAACGCATTTACATCAGACGAACCCAAACGTCAGAAGCATGGACGTCAGAAAACAAAAATGGCGCCCCGCATGAATAAAAAGACCACAGAGAAACAAGAAAGACACTCCTGAGGAAGCCGCTTCTGGTGAAACACGTCGAGAAGAACACGGATAGAGCTCTTTTCTTTTTACTACGGACTCTTTTTAACTATTTGATTTTACCATTTGATCTTGATTTTAGCGGTGTAGGATTCCCCTTAGGGAACTACACACACGAAAAGTGTATTTTATAATTTAGCCGGACATGTTCCCAGAATAAATTATTTTTACCAATATACATTGCTTGGTGGATGGGCTTTAGTCACTCACCTGCCACACATCCTGTGACTGTGAAGGATTGAGGAAACAAAACCATCAGAAGACTTCTAAAACGCGTGACACATCAATAACGGTGACCTATAAAAGTTTTTGGACGGTTGCAATACAGCTCAGAAAAATATTTTGAACAGTTGGGCTATTATAAAATTAATTAGTATTTAAATGTTTTGCACACGTTTACCGCTAAAGAATAATTTGCACTGTTTACAGACTGTTAAGAAAATCATTTTGCACATTTTAGCTCTTACTTTTCAAGTTTATTTGCCTGTTTATCATCTACTGTGAAAGGGATTTCTGTATTTTGAGTAAACTTGAAAATGGTTAATGTCATAATGTTAGCATTATTTGATCAGTGCTCTTCCAGATGGTACCCAACCCACTACATGATATCATAGGCCACTGTGATATTAAGAACTTTGTTTTCAAACACATCTAATTTGTCCTTGAAACATTTTTTTATAAATGATAATTTCTCCCTATTCGGAATACACAAAAATGGGTCCGGTACTCCACACATGTGCCGTGTGAGCAATAATGGCACAGTGAAATATGGGTCTTGTATTCCATTTTTTTCCAGTGCTGGTTTTTATTTGCAGTCCAGCCCTACTAATAATGTGACGTTTGAAAAAGTAAACGATTAAACTCCAAGGGCACATAGTCACGTAAAAAGTGATAACTGCTCAAACGTGTTTAGGGAGCGAATAGTGTTCTCAAATAAAAATCACCACTCATCTAACCAGATCAAAGCAAAGTGGCCAACTGAAATCAAAATAAGAGAACAATTAGGTTCCATTAAGGTAAAGTAGCCATAAAAATATACCCAGATCACCTTAAGACAAACTGATAAAGACAAAGCAACCTTTACATATACATTTACAACAATATACATAATTTTTATGTTGCAAGGGCAGTTTAATCAAGAACACAATTAATATCTTGATACATTTTAAAATTTACCTTTTTCCAGCTGAAATGCATTTGGTATAAAATGTTTTTTGTAGCGGTATTTTTAATGGCTCAGCCATTGATGGTTGACTGGGATGATAGAATGTGTAAGGTTTGGTTTATTTTCTCCTCATTTCAATATCCCTGACTTAGCAGATTTTAGTGGCTATAGCCCTGAGAGACAAAACTCTTCATAAGCGGTACAAATGAGGCAATTTTTCTAGAGTTTAAAGCTGACTGCTCAGTGTGAAATCATGTATGTTAATGACCTCATTAAGCTTGATTTTTGTATTCAAGCTTATTTTACTGAACAGTGATAAGTGAACCATTCTCACAACATAATGCTATATACAAATTTCCTTCACTAGATGGTTTGAACGCCTAATAACCTTTTGTAGTTCTTTTCTGACTAAGCAGTACAACCAGCTAATTATAATGGTAAACTATGATATACGTCAATCTCAGCACAGACATGTTGTTGAAATATTGTGGATTGATTAATATTTTCAAATCATCACATCAATGTTTTAACACTTTGCACAGTTTAAAGTAGGGTTTTCATTTTATGAAGTGGCTTTATTTTAATCATGTCAACTTATCTTTTCAAATGAATCGTTTTTTTAAAAAAAAACTGTAGAAAAATGCCCAGTAGACCTGGTATTCATAACATAACCAAAGTTTGTGAAATAAAAGTTTTTTTATCTTTTAAAGCTGCCATTGTTATAAGTCATGTGATAAGGTGAAACACGTTTCTCATTGTAACACCACATTGAGCTGATTCTTTATTCCCAGACAAACAGCACGTAAGCTAGAAACGTATCATCTACTCATGCAACAACAAGCTGGAGTCAGAACCATTTAACTACCAATTAGATTGCAGAAAAGATACAAGTTAACATCGCAACACACCTTTGTCACAGGGATTCTTCCCCTGGTTTCCATAAGTACCAGAGTTTCTAAAGACTGTGGAGCTCAGACACAGATTTGGGGTTACTGCATTTTGGGAGGGGGTTTATGTGTGATGTAACTCTCTCAGATCAGGAATTGCAGGACAGAGACCTCTATGGCCAGTATTTGCACCTGGATCTGATATCCAGCAGGTTTCAGCCAGAAGTCAGGGAAACGGCCGTGTTTACCATCCTCCCCACAGACTGGTGGGCTTTTTAGGACAATAGCCACACTATGTAGCTAAGCTTCGGCTAGCCACAGTCTCAGCGCAGCTTTGGTGCAGCAGCGTCCCCCCTTCCCTCTACAACGCTGGTTCTGTCTGGCACTGAAGGGGTTTATTGCTGGTGTCCCGGCAGGAGGAAGCAACGTTTGGCGGGAGTACCCAGTCAGGGTACGAGACGTCCCGTCACAATCATCATCAAGTGTGTCAAATCTATAATAATTTTTAGGGGTCCAATTAATGATCTGGGAGAGTTCCCACATTTGATGTCTGAAATGTAAACTAGAATGAGGAATCTGCACACACACCACAGGAACTCAGGTGCTTAGCTGTGCCAGGAAGGGCCAGCTCTCCAGTAAATCAAAATAGAAAAAGGCTCCAGGCACTCAAGGGTTCCAACTCAGGCAGATTTATTGAAGGAGAAGGACAACAACATTTTGACCTCACAATGAGGTCTTGATCTGGAGCCTTTTTCTATTTTGAAATGTACACTAGTCTTTACGTAAAGAGACTTTTATTCAGCGAATTTGGAAAATAAACCCCAGTCTAATTTACATGATTTCTAGGACAGGTGATTCAGACCTGACCCACTTTGATAGTATTGTCTTCTTCCCCACCTCTGAAATTACCAACTGCCTTCTATCTTTGGCATAAATGTTACCATTGTCCCCTGGGGATAGGAATCAGACTTATGACTTGCAGTCATATAGTTGCAAATAGTTTTCCACAAAAAACATTGATGTGTGAACAAAACCAAAAGCAATGTAGTAGATGAGCATTAGGTGCAAAGCATTTAGGACAGTCAGAATGTATACACAGACCTATTAGACACCCCAGTTTGGGGATGTGGTATGCTCTCTGTAATACCTTCCAAAACATCTCACTGTACAACCTAGAGACCCTAAATACCAAGCTGGTTGCCTCAATCAGCTTGTCTACCACATTTGCTGCAAAGTGGGTGAGTGTAAGAAAGCTTAAATGAAGGAGGAAAAGTGAGTGAATGAGGATGACAACAAATTTTGTTTAGGAAACAAAATTTTTAGTCAGAAAACAAATTGACCTAAAACAAAAAGAAAAATTTGTTGAAATCACTTTTGACCCATCTGCACAAGTCTTGTAAGCACTGGACTCTGTTAGTGAGCAGTGTTAAAAAAGTAAAAGACACTTTTTGGGTATCTTGTGATTTCTCTACATGGGAACCAAAAAAAATGGAGAGAAAATAAAGGGGAGAAGAAGAGAGAGAAGGAAAATAAAAAAGAACATAGAGAAAAGAAGGAGGGAGTGACATAAGAAAAGGAGAGAGATAAAAGAAAGAGGGCTTAGAGAGAAGAAAGAGAGGAAAATGAATGTATGAAAAAGAGGAGAGAGAAGAAAGAAGTTAAAAGAAAGATGGTGAAAAGGGAAAGGATAAAAAATGTTGGCAGCATCATTAAAATGACAAGTCCACTTGAAAGGGATATGATAATTACATACATCTCTGCATTGGGTACTCCTGAGTGAGATGTGACAGACAATCTGTGTCAAATGACAACATTTTTAGCATCTATCTAATTTGTAGTTTGTAGATGGACTTCATAATTAATATTGGACAGTTTTTCAGTTGTTAGATATATATTGTAATATATATATATATATATATATATGTGTGTGTGTGTGTAGGTATAGTAAGCTACAATATCCATGCTCTTCGAATGAAGAAAACATACTTAAATGCAGGTGTTATGGGAAAATAAATAATCCCTCTAGATAATTCAAACTGGAAATGTTACATTCTATCCTAAAATACTGTACAATTCAGTATATCAATCTAGTAAATGATAGTACTTTTTGTTATGATCTCCATTATATAGAAGTATTAAAGTCCTATACAAGGTTCCAACAAACTGAGAAAATCTTGCACATTGCATAAAAATGTTTCATTGGTAACACATTTCCAAATTGAAAGCTTACTCAAAGCAGATAGTAGTTGATGGTTTTCTATAAAAGCCTCAAACATTTCTATAACACCCAAGTGGGTAATTTGTTTATGAAATCCAATAACAAAGAGCAAACGATTATGTTCATGCTTTTTCCAGCAGAATTGCATGTAACACAAAAAGCATTTTATTTATAATTTATCTAATTCACACTTTTGCAATCTATAAACTGGACAAATTAATAAATAACTCCAAAGATCGGCTGAAAAAATATTATTATAAAATGGCATTTTCCTAGCATACCAAATTTGAACAAAATACAGACCATAATTATTTACATGGGTTTATAAGGACATGTGGATTTTACTTTTTAAAAATCAATAGGCCTATGCAGGATTAGGATTGGTCATGTTTTTGAAAGGGGAGAACTGGCTAAAGCAAAGCCACAGCCATATGTATACATGATCATCCCTTATAACAAATGGAGAATATTCAGAGAAGGGCATTTTAGAGATTTGTTATAATTAGTACAGAAGAAGACGTATATTTAAAAGGAGAAGGGGCATTAGGACAAAGGGTCATAGTCTAAAACCCAGGAGAAACCTGGGTGTGCAAGCGAATAGCATAAGTCACTTGCAGTATAAACCATATATGTTATTGCAAAGGGAAGATGCATGGGATGGACACGAGGCTCTAGCTAAGCATAAGAGAAGACCAAGGACCAAACAAGCTTCTGTTAGATTTAGTTTTTTGGCAATAGCTACAGTTAAAATAGGAAGACTGGATTAGTCAAATAGTTTTGTCTGTTGCCAAATTCTAGTTTCTGTGTATGTCTCAATCTTCTGCTATCTTAGATTTGTTGATACTGTACCTCTTAACAAGGTTGCTCAAACCTACCAACTTTCCAAACAGTGTAATCTACAGCATTGCATTTTCAGATAGCATATTACCTTTGAAATAACCTTATAGATTCAAGGCAACTAGGCCAATACCATGAAACCATCTACATACAAAGAGAATTCAATCATTAAACATTAAATTTACACAATTGAAAAAATATAATAAATAAAACTTAGCTTTTAATCAATCACTTAACAAAAATATTGGAGAGAAATTATATATATATATATATATATATATATTACTCTCCAATATTTATACTGCTCCCATTATACTCCAAATGGGAGCAATGAAGTGTATACTTCCAATATTTTTGCTTGTTGCATATAATTAAAGAAAAAACTTCTCCTGAAAGACATATTTGAACGGTTTACCATTCTCTGTAGACGACCACACAGCTTGCTACCTGTCAGGAATCTGAATTGGCAGATAACATCTGTCCATGCCAATAGATGTTCTAATTGCTGAGCTGTCATTACACATGTCCAGGAGAAGACCCACAAGAGAATTGGCATGTTGGCTGTATACATTATTGTTGATTCTCCATATGTTATGCTGTAATTTATTGTGCTAACTGCTAACCCAATATATCAGATCATGTATCATCAAATGCCCTGTCCTGTAATTATGGATGAGCAACACATTAAAATCATATCTGGAAACCAAGTAGACTGGTTTAAAAAAATATATAAATACACTTAATTTAAAAAAAAAAAACTTTAAGGTCCATGTTTACAATCATCAGCAAATAACAGCCAATCATTTCATAGGTCATGCTGGATACAATATGGATACCTGGGATTCCATGTATTTGGTTTGTCCTGCTGTACACACACTAACACTAATAATGGAGTATCGTAGTGCATCATAGATTTAAAACAACAGTGAGAAACATAAAACTGTGAGATCAGCACTAAATCCCTGCAAGTTAATAATTTCAAATATACTGGAAGGCTCAAGTTCCCACTCATAGTCAGCTTTCATTACTATAGGGGTTCCCTGTAAATTAATTTGACATAATATTTTACAAGTTGCAGTCTAATTCATGCATAATATGTTAGTGTTAAAAAAAAATTCTAAAATCATAGCATCTGGAAAAGAACATAAAGAAATTCCAATATACTTTAACTGTATATGCAACCAGCAATAAAAATCTATTTGTCTATTTTCAGGTGAGACTTCTTCTAATGCTGCAAAAACAGATAAGAACAAAGTAAAACTAACAAAGCTTTTCTGTGAGAATACTGGAGCTACCATGTTTGGTAGAGACTTGCAGTCCAAGTTAAGTACAGCAATAAAGAGCATTGTTCCCTCAGATGCAGCCAATGAAGTGGTATATGACAGCCAAATTGTCTGTAAGTACGCTGTACATCATTTACTACAAACACAACCTTCGCCTCTTCAAATGTAAAATGTTATTTTTGATAGATAGCATTAAAAGAGAATAAATCATTTGTTGAGCAATAAAAAAAAGAAGACGGGTACATTACAGACTTCATATAAAACTCTATGAGATTTTGTCGCCGTAAACCACTGTTCATAAATGTTCTCCATTCACATTCCATATAAATATAAGAGCCTTTGTTTTGTCTACAACATCTGGTCATTTAAAAAAGGTCGGTAGTACCTGTTACATAATCCCAGTAAAGTAATGATGCTGTCACGTGCTAATTAGACTTGGGTGCCGGCCAAGTCCTCGGGTTCGTCTTTGGGTTCGTCTCCATGTTCGTGAAAAAAATTCTTTATATTCTATGAATATTCGCCCGTTCCTGTGTTCGATTTGGGCAAATATTCATATACGTTCTTCATATTAATTTTTCTCTGTTTTCTGATGTTTTTTTTTTTTTAGCAAGGGTTAATACAGGGATAACTCTGTACTAGTTAGTAGCAGCTTTGGTGCTAGGATTTATAAGGCTCGTCAGAGTGACTCTATTGGTCGCAGACAGGGGACTCGTCTGGCATCAACCAATAAATGGCAGCTAATGTAATGTTATTGGTAATTTTGAATTGACCCTTTTTTGTAACATTTCTACAAAATCTCTAGATAAATATGATGTGACTTAATGATCTACAATTCTCCACTGGCACTTTTAAGGCATGGGTCCAGTAAACATTTAGATTAAGTATTTAACTATTTACCTACATACATGTATTTTATACATGCAATATGTAGTTTTATTTGAGACATATTTTATCCCACTTAAAAAAAAGCTCACATTCTCTTTCATGGTTTCTTGTATGAAAATTATTCCCAAACCTTTCAATTTGTTGCAAATTGGGGAGAGTGGTCAGGAGAGCAGTGGGTTCACCTTTTTTACATAATGATGAACCAACCTCAGTGAACTTCAGTTGCAGAAGAGTATAAATCAATGAGATTTATTTAGTCTCTTCTCATTGAATTAGGTATAATTCTGAGCCTGTACAGTCCTTCTTGCTGGAAACCTGCCAGTGTTGGCCCTTCGTAATGAATAGTAAAGTAAGGAAGCTGAACTTTTGTTTCAGAATTCAGCCTTTGCTTGTAACAAAGGCTCCAATGATTGTAACTGTAAACATAAAGTTAAATATTAGCCACTATCTTAAATATTGTGTGTTAAATGTTCACAATGTTTGGTCTATTCACCAAAAGGAGAGTTTGTAGGGATGTTTTATCTACATGATATCACTTTCTATTATGAAGGGCAAACCCATGTTATATTCACCTTCAATAATCAAGATCATGTCTCAGTTTTTATGCAAACATAAGCCCAATATTCTCTGTATTGGTCTTCTTTATTAATAACTACTTTATTTATTTCTGTTTACTAAAATTTTGCCCTAACTACAATACTTCACAGGTCTTGAAGTGAATAACATTTTTTTTTCTAGTAAATGGATACATATGAATTGTTCTAAATAATTAATTTACCAAATACTGCAAGGGAGACAAGTGATCTTAGAAACAAAAATAGGAATTTTACTCACCGTAAATTCTCTTTTCCTTAATATAGTGGCAGTACACATGGGTGTTGCTCTTCCTTAGGGACAAGGATCTGAAATACAAAGTTAAAACCCTCCCCTTCCTTAACTCCTCCTCTTCCTTACCCATAAGACCACACCGGACCAAACACAGCCAGTAAGTACCAAGAATACCAACATGCTTGAAAAATATCTTTAATGGTAGACAACATGAGGGAGGGAAACCTGTACTGCCACTATATTAAGGAAAAGAGAATTTACGGTGAGTAAAATTCCTATTTTTCCTGGCATATAGTGGCAGTACACATGGGATATAGCAAGATAACCAAATGGGCGGGGAATACTTAAGAGGCCAATGACTGGTGCATCCTGCGCCAGAAAAAATACCACAGAGGAGGAGAAGATGTCTGGTAAGTAATGCTGGACAAATGTATCGAAGGAACACCGGGTAGCTGCCTTACACATATATATTCAGGAGATGAGGTAGACTTCTCAAACCTAGACCCCGACATAGCTATAGTGGAGCGAGTCAAAATATGGGACAAGATGACTTGCCTGCTGCTTGAGTGAGCTAGTCAAAAGATCACTGTAAGCTACCTCAAGATGGCTAGCATAATCTGAATATCTACCAAAAAAGAACAAACAATTGATCCGTATAGCGGAAAGCAGTGGTGCGATCTGTAGAAATGTCCAGAGCTCTTTGGACATCCCAATGTGCCATTGTCTTCTGCGGAAATACCTGATCCTGATGGAAAAAATGGTGACCATAGCAGCTGAAGACAGAGCAGTAGTTACCCAGTTGTCCTGCTGAAGTGAGAGTCACCTTCAGTGACAAAAAACTTCTTCCAGCGGTTCGAAGGGTACAGAATAGAGAGCTAAAAAAAAACAAGGTCAAAAACCCAGGAAGGAAGAAAATGAGACTGTCTGGAGGTTGACGAACAGTTGCCGCTTAAAGAAATGCCTGATCAGAACATACAAGGCTAAAACCGAAAGGAGAAAAAAATACTGAGGGAGGATACTAGCCCTTTTGAGGTAGACACATTAAGACCTGCTAAGAATCTGTCTTGCAAAAAACCACAAGGACGGCCCTGCATAACCAGGAGAGGAATTCCTCCAACTCTGAAAACCTCCGAATAAGGAGGACCTCTGCATTGTCATGGGAAAGTCCATTGCTTCTAAGGATAACCCTCGCAAAAGCTAGGCCATCAAAAATGACCATCTGAAGGAATTTTGTTCTTCACCAACTGGGACGAAAATGGCAGCTCCTAAACTCAAGGCCATATTGTTTAGCTCTAAGAACTAAGTCTGTATTGGCCAATAAGGGACAGATGTTAAGACCCTGGCCTAGTCTGTTCGAATCTTGAGGAGGACACGTGGGATCATAGCCAACGGAGGAAAAATGTAAGCCACCCTGAATCTCCATATCACTGGCATAATGTGCAACACCAGAAGGTTGACCCCTGAATACAGAGAGGCTAAAACCCAGAAGATTGCTGTTGTCTCTGGTTGCCACAATGTTGAAACCTGGAAGACCAAACTAGAACCAGGATGGAGAAGATTCTTTTGTCTAGGGAATAAATCCGATCTGCTAATGTAGTCTGCAATACAATTGTCCCTTCCCCTGAAACGCGTGGCTGACAAATCTTGTGGTTTTGTTGAGCCCATGCCATGACTTCTTCCGAGAAGGCCTGAAGTTTTGGAATCCGGGTGCCGCCCTGTCTGTTGATATACGATATAGTGGTAACGTAGTCGGCTTGGATTCTTACAGCCTTCCCTTTAACCAAGGACTGAACCACTCGAGGGCCAAAAAAAAATAAATTAAAAACCGCTTAAAGAGCTCGATAATTTGAGGACTGGGTAAGATTGTTAGTGACCGCTTGCCCTGCCTGAAGAGGTAACCAAAATGCGCTCCCCAGCCTGTTTAAGGCATCTGTGGTCAGAGTGATCCACTGATATTGATGAAAGCAAAGACCCTTGCTGAGACGATCTGTCCTCTTCCACCAGTTTAATTGGGCTTGGACACTGAAGTCGGACAATTTTCTTATGGGACCCAAGGATGTCCCCTTGAAGTGGCCTATATGTGCTGAGGCAAGGTAACAGAGTCTGTCTAAATCAGTGGCAAGTTGGGCGCTCTATATTCCTAGCATGGGGGGTTAATTGCTGGAAGTCAGCCGGTGAATCCAATTAACCTGCACTGAGACATTTAAAGGGTGGCCGTTAGAGGCATTAGTTGTCTGAAAACAGGGAGAGAGGCAGTAAAGCCAGAGTTCCTAAGACTTTATGAAAAGTTACGGTCCAAAGAAACGTGTGTTGCTGTAACTACTTATGACTGGGACTGGATTAGCTGGCCAGTTAGTATAGGTAGTCTCCAAGATGGAGTAGGATTTGTTTCTTTGTTTTGTTTATTTACACTGTGAGGTGCAATACTGTGGACCTCAAAGAAAGCTACAATAAACCACATTTTGCTTTTATTCTGTTGGTGTTGGGAGTTTCTTGATTGTAACTGGGCCATCTTGCCACAGTGCCTTGGAGCAGCTTACTGCAGGGATACAAGTCGTCAGAATGCCCAAGATGCTCATAGCTTTTCTAAAGGGCCAGGTATGATTTTGTTGCAAAGCTGACACAACCTTTCTTACTTTTCTGATCTTTGATCTGGAATAAAGAGCCATAAGGAGGAGGAGACCACTATCAGCTGCAAGAACTGCATACTTAGAAAAAAATAAGGTTGGACTTTTATGATCAAAACATATCTGTATGAACCATTGCAGCCGACCACCAATTCCATCAGAATTAGCCTAGGCTCTTAGGATGTTACTGAAACCTTTGTCCTGGCTTTGTCTACAAAATTATGCTCCTAATAAAAAACGTTGAAAAGGCCTGGTGTTTAATCCGGGCACCTCCTGTTCCATCTGGTCTTCTTATCCTGTGCTCTGCCAATGGGGAAACAATGCCATCTTAATGAGAACGAAGGCCGGAGCTGAAATGGATTCGATGAGCCGGTCGTCCAGGGATGGGATGACCCTGATACCTTATTCTCTGAAAGTTGAGAGACTCAAACTGGAAATGGAGAATTCTCGGCCCATTCTTTATAGAGAGCCTGAGGAATTTACTGGATGCAACTGCAATAGGCACATGCACCTGAGCATCCTTAGGGTCCATGGTCACCCTGAAATCAACTTGTTCGTGACCAGGAACAGCCTGGAGTAAACAGTCTTATAGAAGGGTTGCACCTGAGACAAATTTTTAGACATCCCACGTCTGTAGGTTTAAGACAGCTGAACTGGACAGCTTCTCTGGCAACTCTTTAACATTCACTAACTGGCTTGAGAAACAAGACGATATCAGTGATGATGTGAGTGATACTGTTTCACAAGAATGTGGCTTGTGTTGGCCATTTAAAGGCAAATCGTCCGCACTTTGTTCCATACTTAGTGACAATGCATTTATTGCTTAAAATTATTTCCGTCTGCAATGATCCTCAGGATCCAATTGTCTAACCAGCTTATGCCTTACAAAATGTTAAAACAAACAAGGCCGACATAGATGCTATCCTGGCCACTGATTCTTTTGGCAGACACGACAATTATAAAAGGCTCGATTTCCTAAATTGGCTAGATACTTCTGTATCCGGTTCCCTCGACAGGAAGTACTCCCATCCAAGTGCTAACCAAGCCCAACCCTGCTTGGCTTCTGAGATCAGACGAGATCAAGTGCATACAGGGTGGTATGGCCGTAGAGCTCTAGCCACTGAAGTGCTAAACAATGCTACTTGCACTGGAATGCTGAGGATTGGAACATACTTAGGCAACTCTTAGGCAACATGCAAAATCCTTTGGATGCTTCTCACAGATTACCTCTTGTAATCACCTGGAGAGATCTTATAAAATTTCCAAAGCTCTTGTGGAGGAAGGGTAATTATGTCCTCCTCTGACTCCTCACAAGATGAGCCTGAATTAATAGATTTTAACACCTGGTATTCCCCGGTGGAAATTAACCAGGCCTAAGCCTGTTTAGCTACCGAGATTATGGCCATAGGACAACAGATTCAGGAACCAACGTGAATGAGACTATCAAACTTGGGTTCCAAAGCAAAAACAGACGCAGTCTTGAATGGTTATGTGCAAGGTTGTCTAGAAGCCAACGCCCAAAAACTGCATGTCTTGAGCAATTAAGCTGAGCAAGGATTGCCTAACTCCTTTATTCAGCCGTCCGGCAAGGGGGTGCACAAAACATATTTGGACTTAAAAGGAGCCTTAATCTTTTAGAAAAAAACAATGTTCCAGGGCAGAGGCTTTTTTAAGATTAAGATAAATTAATCATACCTTAAAAAGGCCTCAATCCGTGTGGGGGGTTGGTGCCACGGATATCCAGTACCGACAAGCCCCACTGCTGTCAGACTGGACTGCACAGCTTAAATTTTGTGCCCTGAAGATCGGATCCGCGCATACTCTGTAACACGATCAGATCTTCGGCGGAAAGCAACGCCTCCTGGGTGTGCGTTCCACTGCTGTGCTACTGCTCCTTCCCTTGCCGGCCTGAAGAGAGAATTCTTATTCTGTTCCATAACATCCGCCGATGCGGATGCGGATGTTCCTACCTCACTCTGCTCACCACCCGGGGAGCAATTGGAGGAGGGATCCCCCTGGACACAACCCGTGTGCCCCACCGAACTACATGTCCGTCCCTGACAAGGGACAAGGAAGAACTGGCTGTGTTTGGTCCGGTGTGGTCTTATGGGTAAGGAAGAGGAGGAGTTAAGGAAGGGGAGGGTTTTAACTTTGTATTTCAGATCCTTGTCCCTAAGGAAGAGCAACACCCATGTGTACTGCCACTATATGCCAGGAAAAAACCTTTATGTTAGTCGTATTGAATCCTCTAGGCAAACATAATGTGGGATGTATTATTTTTGTGTTATGGTTTGGACATAATACTGCATGTTCAATACCAATTTCCATGTTACAAATGTAAAGATCATAGTGTATTGAATGAAAAGAATGTGTCATGAATATGACACTGTGCATAAGGATATTTAATTTGATTAACATGATAATAAAATGTTTTCACATTCACGTGTTAAACGCTATGTATATGACATTAAGGTTTTGCCATTTGCAATACTTAACCTTCAGTTTTAAATTTAGTAATCCTTACATGTAGAATTATATATTAAATAAATATTGACATCATCCGTATATCATGTCTAAACTGATGCTGATGTTGACTTAATAAATTGTGTTATTTAGTAAATCAGTAATGGTCAGTGTGTCAAACAAAATTGCTATTCCATTGCCAATCAAGTCACAAGGATAGACAGATATTTAGATAGATACTGTAGATTAGAGTCTTTTATTTAGAATTAACTTTTTGTGCACAGATAAAAGTAAAAATAGAAAGAATTTAACTTTTTAAAGAATTTGCATTGCATTCTGAAGAGATTAACGAAATCTCTTACAATAAATATTGCCCATGAAGAGCTAAAAGCCTCTTGAATATGCAATAAAGATACCTAGTGACCTTACTTTTTATTTTGCTGCGCCAGGTGAATTTCTTTGCTGTAATAAATTTCATACAATTTAATTTTCCATACCGACAGGCATAAAGGAAGAAAGAAATCCAGTCTCGTTCACAGAATGTTGCCCTTGAAAGAGGAACTTTCAGTTCATAATTCAGACCCTGCACTTTTATATTTTCCTAGTACATTTCTGGACTTGCACAACTCAGAAAGTAAAGTAATATTTCAATATCAAATCATATAATATTATATAGCAACACATAAAAATGGCACTTTTGCCAGTCAAACAAGATGTTTCTTTTGATAACAGTACACGAGAGACACAAGTTCACTCTATGGAAGAAAGCAAAGTGTGCTAATATAGCAGTATTTACCCTTTACTTCCAGGCACCTAGGGTGAGTGAACAAGTAAATATGTGGTACAAGGCATATCAATCATATCTTTTTTTGCCAGGGAAAAGGACAAGCAGTACTCCTTGGCAGACATATGTCTCCACAATTTGTGGCCCTTCCCCAATTCAAGCTGGTAAACAAGTAAATACATGTCTAATATAACCTTGTGGAATGAATATTCTACGGGTGGTTTCTATCAACCAAGTTATTCCATGGAAATTTCTACATTATCTTAAAGGTAATTATTGAAAGCACAGTAGTGTTTTCAATACTTGATTTTGAACTGAGGTTCTAAAAATTTCAACTGCCAAATTCTCTTCAAACCCTGCAAAATTTATGCAACTTCATTGGGTAGTTTCTGAGAAGCAAACTACAGAAAAAAATTCCCCCATATGATGAAAAAAACATTTCTTTTACCCCATTTATAATGTTGGCTGCAGATGTGTACATGTTCAGACCCGTCAATCACTCAACCCATCAGGCTGTGAAAATTCTATTAATTACAGGTAACCCCTGAAGTAGCAGAGAGCTACAATCATTGCTTTGGTCCTGCACAAGTTATTGACCTAGTGCAAAATAGATCAAAAAATTAGCATGACGCCCCTACACATTGAATAACCAAACTACAAGCAAGGTGTGCGACCTGTGCAACAGTAATGTCCGCCGCTGGAGGAGCAGGCTCGCAAGGGAGCGGTATCGGAGGTCTTTAACAGACCTCCGGCTCCCTTGTGTGATTTCAAGCCGGTTCAATCTCCCTTGAACCCGGCTTAAAATCACTGAAGGGAGCGGGAGGTCTGTTAAAGACCTCCGATACCGCTCCCTT
>VKOC01016789.1:0-112858 GCA_009364415.1 Spea multiplicata | reverse complement strand
TGTGTGTGTCTGGATATCGGTGTGACAGAATGTGTCTTGGTGTGTGTGTTTTGGTGTCTGTGTGGCAGAGTGCTGTCCTGGTGTGTGTGTGTGTGTGTGTTTGGATGCCGGTGTGGCAGAGCCCATCCTAGTGTTTTTGGTGTTTTGTTTCCTGGCACTTTACTTGCTGTAGGAATAAATTGAACTATTTAATTTTTATTTATCCGCAGATAAAACGCCCTCCTGAATTTGTAGTCACTTCAGGGGACAAAACTTTCTAGGACCAGAAATCCCATCACGCCTTAAACCTTACTAATGAGCTTTATATGATGTTTTCTTAAAGTTGCAGTTCTGCTTACTCTTCTGAATTTAACACCTTTATAACTAATTGCAGTCTGTTACCTCTTTCCTAGTCCTGTTGAACGTCCATGCTCATTTAGTCAAGTAAATGTTTGCCTCATTCATAAATTTGATGACATTTAAAACTGGCACTCATAGGTTGTTGCCATAGAAACTGAAAATAATAATAATATTTTACTTTCATGTGTTCACTCATTATCAATTTCACTCTTCCGTAATGCTGCCAATGTCTAATGCCTCCCCTTACCAGCCTTTATCCAACACTACTAAATAGGACACACATATTACATACGGTATTAGGCAATTTTCTCAATTATTTTTATACACAGTATAAGTGCCAATAGGCACTTAATTAAGAAAATGTAAATTTCCACCAATTAGGCCACACACTTTACACAAAGTAGTACTTGCCAAGCTGTAATATGCTACAGTCATTGCACCCATGGAATTTTGCTGGAAATCTGCACATTGCCTCCTGCTTAAGAACACAGAGCAGACCATCAATTGCCCCTTGCCTCCAAGGTTCCATGAGAAAAATAAACGTAATTGGTGCAAATGAAAGTTTATTAAAGATTCATGCCTTGATTTTATGTACAAATTGTACAACAGAATAATGTTTCAGCTCAAGGAAAGATTTTTTTTTAATTTTTAGATAATTTGCTTCTAGTTCTTTAGTTAAAATGTATACAGTACATCCACTTTAGCAGTAATGCCCATGGCCAGAGGTGTGCTGCTTGCTTTTGGACACATGGCTGTAGCCCCCCATATGATGATGGCCACTTCCATGAGTCATTCCTCCTGTGCGGTGTTTTCCTCCAGTGCTGGAATGCACCACAGCTATAGAACAAGGAATAAACAGGTTAATTTATTAACAGGAATGGCTGTAATAAGCAAGTAATGTGGCACCATTCTTTAGTCATTTTTACCATGATTACCATTTTCCATATTTGATGAACCCACACAAGTTAAACATTGTTCATGAGAAGTAGGGCCTCCTTTTAAAATCATAGAAATACGCAAAACATAATAATTATTAGTGATAATAGATTTAAAAAAAAATGAATAGGTTTTTGCAATTTTGATTAAAATTACTGTAGATGCCACAGCTTAAAAATGACCCAATTTATGTTCACTAATATCTCTTGCTTACAGTCATACCCCACATATTCGAGAGTGCCACATACATCCTTTCCATATTACCCTATGTTACATATTATTTAATACTATTTAAAATATTTATTTATCTCTTTTATATTTAATTTCTCCTTTAATTTTTTTCCTGATCTGTCTGTGCTGTGGGAGAAATCGGAGATCTGTACAGGGTCTACAAGGTCCCTGCTGAGTCTTCCAGTGAATTTCCTGTGGGAAGGGAATGCCGGATTGTGTGTACCGGCATATAAGTAGTAAATAACTGAGTACCGGGACGCCGTTATACATGGTCAGTAGAAAGCCAGAAACAAATATGTTTTATAGAATATCTAGGGAACTGGAGGGATTCCTTTCTCATGCTTAATAAAAGTATTATAGATAAAATCAAGAATTAAACTTATTACTTACAGATATTAATAGAGTCACCAGAAGCCAACCTGAAATAAAATATAAAATAATAACACATTCAGAAAGTTATAAGTAGGATTTTTTTTAATGAGACAAAACCATTGTGTGCATTCTCCTATCAACAGAACATCTAATGTAAGGTGCAAGTTACTCTAACCTGTGCTCCTCGCCTTCCAGCATCTTCCTGTAGGTGGCGATCTCAATATCCAGAGCAAGTTTCACATTCATCAGCTCCTGGTATTCTCTCAGTTGGCGAGCCATGTCTTGCTTGGCCTTCTGCAGAGCAGCTTCCAGCTCAGAGAGTTTGCTCTTGGCATCTCTGACAGCGGCTTCTCCACGTTCCTCAGCCTCGTTTATAGCAGATTCCAGAGCAGAACGCTGAGAAAATATTAGAGAAGGCACATTTGTGTAAAAAAATATTTCTGAAGATCCTTCAATTTTGATCCTACCACATGTTCCTCTCAAGACATTTCAAGTATTTATATTCATGGATTTTTACCTGAGCTTTTACGTTATCAATCTCTGCCTTCAGCCTTTGAATTGTTTGATTTAATTCACAGATTTCCTCTCTGCTGCTCTGCAGATCATTCCCATTTCTTCCCACCGCCATGCGGAGCTCTTCAAACTGCGTACAGATCAGTATTTTTTTTATTTGTTTAAATCACCTACTTACATAAAAATAACTGCTGTACTTGGTAGGATTTTATTATGGAAGCCTCACCCGTGACTGGTACATTGCCTCTGCTTCAGCTCTACTCCTATTAGCGATCTCCTCGTATTGAGCTCTGACCTCGGAAATGATTCCATCCAGGTCCAGATCTCGGCTGTTATCCATGGACACAACCACAGAGGTGTCTGAGATCTGAGCCTGAAGCTGAGCAATTTCCTGCAAATTTTGGACTTTTTAAAAAATATTACCCCAAGGAAGATATACATGTAATTGAATGATAATGATTTATCTTGAAAAAACATATAATATCCAAGAAAAATATAAATAAAATTGCAAAGAAAAAGTATTTAGAAAAAGTATTTAAATAGTAGCCATATCATATTTTTAGCCTGACATTAGAAAAGCCTTATTAACATTAATGATGATTCATAATTTAAAAAAATAAGAAAAAACAATCTATTTACTGCATCAAACAGAGTTCTCATGAAGTTAATCTCATCATTCAGGGAATCGGCCTTTGCTTGTAACTCAGCTTTGTTCATAAAGGCAGCATCTACATCCTATAGGAGACAAAAACACAGTGCTCAATGATGGCTTTATATAAAAGATACAACATAAGTTATGGTGTAGGTAAAGGTGATTGAAAACCCCTCCACTTAAAATGAAAAAGTAGAAGAGGCATAAGTAAACACTAATCTACATACACCAGTCAGAAATCCTAAACTTGTAGTGCTACCATCACTGTTTGGGTTATGCAAATATGGTTAACATTGATCATGTTTTTGCCTCTATATCCACTTTTATACATGAACCCCTTGGAGCAATTGTTCAGGACAGAGGAGCAGAAGCCAGATAACCGCACATGGACAGATGTTTCATCCTTAATGGGAACTCATCAGAATGATGTTGGTTACTGGCTTACTGCTTGAGGATTGGAGCAGTAAGAGAAACACACACACCATACATACTATTTTTAGAACTAGCCTACTTCCTATAAAATAAATATATCTATGAACCTTCTTACCCTCTTTAGTCCAACAAACTCATTTTCAGCAGCTGTGCGTCTGTTGACTTCTTCTTCATACCTGTTACATTAATACATTGGACTTAGCATGTCTGAAACAAAGAATTTCATGATGGATAAGAACTATTCTAGTCTGTGCATTTCTTGCTATATATAAACCGAATGTACCGATAGCCCTATGGATAACAAAGTGAGCTAAAAGAAATTGAAAGTCATTCCTCCATAAAATCATACAGCGCCCACTGTAGTGGAGACTACAAACCAAAGCAGAACATGTAGAGAATGAAACCACGGCAGCACAGGGCCATTTTGGCACCAGGGTCCTGTGGGTTCTAGGTACCCCCTGGACTTATGACTTATGTGAAAATATATTACCATCATTAATTGTCTGCTGATTTCATTCTTTAGATGTTCTGCTTTGAATAAACCTCAAACCATATCTGGTCCTTGGTCTTATGTTATATTCAAGATAGTTGTATGCCTTTCCCATCACATTTTTACCTGTCCTGTTTGAAGTCAATGATTCTATATGTGCCTTGCGAACTGTAATGACAAACTATTTGACTTTTTTGGGCACATAAAAGGTAAGTTATTCTGCATGACAATTACAAACATAATTACCTGCATAGCTACATGAGTTCAAAAACAACTTATTGTTAACCTTTGTAAGTACTCAAATCTATTGATCCAGAGGAAGGAAAAAAACTAAATGAGAGTTGTACTCAATATTGTACTACTTTGTTTAAAAAAAAGAAAAGAGGCAAAGACATCTTGGCTGCAAAGACAATTGATCCAGCCCCTGTGATGACCATAATTTAGATTAATACATTAATACTAACAATAGCATTACTTGTGAAACACTATACCTTCTCCTGATTTCCTCTACATTTTGTTCCATACTGTTCCTTTCTGCTTCCAGACGAGCTCTCTCACATTGGAGATTATCCAGCTGTCTCTGGAGGTTACTTATGAAAGCCTCAAACAGAGGTTCTATCTGACACCTAGCAGTTTTCTGGTCTTGGAGAAGAGCCCACTTAGTCTCCAGCATCTTGTTCTGCTGCTCCAAAAATCTTACCTAATTTATAGAAGAGACAGAAATGTGAATCAATATTGTTGAGTTAAAATACGTATTGTATACTTAAGATATCTGCTAAGATACTTAAAGGTTTTCAAGGTTTCCTGAGATGTTGTTCTGTTAATGTAAACATAGATATGATGGCTTCCTATCGTTAGCTTGTATATAGGAGTATAGGAGGGTCAATAATTGCTTCATATATGGCTGAAATTATACACATTGTAATATATATAAAATTAATATAAAATGGTTGAAAGAAAACATGATCCGAAGCTTGAAATATAATGGTTTTATAGGAAAGCCTTCTTGATATCTGTACAATGCTGTTCTTCACAAATTCAAAATTATATACAATAAATCTCACCTTGTCAATAAAGGAGGCAAACTTGTCATTAAGTCCCCGAATTTGGTTCTTTTCTTCTGTTCTGACTCTCTGGATGCTCGGATCAATCTCCAAGTTAAGAGGTGCCAGAAGACCTTGGTTCACAGTTACAGGTGTGATACCTGCAGAGCATCCCCCAAATCCAGATCCATGTCCACTTTTCCCTGAGTGGAAGCTTCCCAATGACATCTTATGTGCCTTGGATCTAATACTGTGGGCACTTTTGCTGCTAAAGGTTGTTTTGTGTCCATGAGCTGCAGGTTTGGAGTGGTGGGAGAAGGTGCTGTGTGCACTCACATGTTTAGGTAAAGCTACTGAACAGGAGCTGAAGTGCTTGTGTCCAGAGCTGCTGAGGATGGAGTGATGAGACATAACGCTTCTTCTCAGAGAGAGCTGATAAGGTCAACTATAGCCTGCTCACTAAATTCACAACTTCTAGACACAAGCCTGCTGCCTTTATACTTCACATGGGTTTGAACAGTTACCCCAAATTATGTTCATAACGCTTATGGACATTGTTTGGTATCATTATTACTCTCTGATTTATACAAATAAAACATCAGCACACCTACAACATCAAAGCTTACTGCATTTACCAATGGCTTCCTTGCCTATAAAGTAGGCCAATTGCGAAATTCTTTTCTATGCACATAAGTTTCATGGTAAAGTTCTAGCCTGCTTCCATACAAATCAAATAGTTAATTGAAGCTTGGGGAATTATTCACTGACCTTTTGCCTTGTGTGTATATTTTCTTTTATAGATTACTTGTTACTGTCATACACTAGCAATACATAAAATCATGACCCCCCTCCATCATTTTATTCTGTAATCACAGTATATATTGCAAAATGAATTCTGTATATTTGCTTTGCCTCAGCATTTAATAGCTACATTAAGTAAGTCAAATTTCGAATCATACCCCATGAGAACCGCACAATATATCAAATTAAAATAAGGGCCACACACAGTATATAATTTCTAAAAAGTGTACTTAGTTGCAGTTCAAGGTGGACAGATTATTTGAAAGTGCCAGTTTTCATCTCAGAGCACCAAAAGCAGACCACATTCCACTAATCTATAATGATGGTCTTTCACTTGGCTAAGTTTAGGTTTCTCTAGACTGTAAGCTACAGAACAGGACACTACTACAACTGTAACTGTGACTCCTGTGAAGCTCCACAACTGGGGTATACATTACTTATCATCTATGTAGTGAAGACAGGGGCTTTGGTTCACATGTGGATATGTAATCGTTCTGTAGTGCTATTGGTGTTCCCATTGCAGTTTCCATCTTCTGTAGGTAGATGTTCTGTGTAAATGTGAAACATGTGAAATAATTCCTATAATAATAGTAATTCCTGAAACAACAGCTCACTCTTGGCTGCCGTCTTTGAAGTTTATTCACTAAAGTTGGTAGGGGAGTTATGGTTTAACGTCACTATTAATTAAGGAGGTCTAACACCTTCTGCAAGTTTCTCCAGTAAGAATATTTATATAAGTGTGATATAGAAGGCCAGCTGAGCTCTCTAACTTTTTGTGTATTTTGGGGAGCACATGGTAAAAGCCCACTTTTGGATTCCAAGATATTAATTTATCCATTATTTAGTGTTGTAGGGGAATGTTTGCATGATATTTTGGGTTGTTTTGTGTAAGTGCCAGTTAAAAGGGAGATCTTTGATCTTCCCAAATGTCACATTTACACCATGAAGGCTATTGGTCATTCTAAAATAAACATATGGGGGGCATGGCTGAAATGACACCATGGCAGGGCACATAGATAGTAAGCTCCGAGCAGCACCAGCCCTTTCTACTTTTAAATTGAGAAACACCTGGATAATTTTTGTAACTAATCAACAGGAGGACTTAAACAATGACGAAAGGCCTTACTTAATGGCTGTATGGTGGCAGAGACTGGGAGGAGGATTATGAAGCCTCAGTGCACCAAGAGTCTACGTCATAATCACCTTTACCTTCACAAGAGCACCACGTAGACACACCACTAACCATACAAGAAATGAAGTCCCTGCTACAGGAAATGAGGGAAGACTTCAAATGTGATATGCATACTATTGTGACATAACTAAGTCAAACAAATGTTCAACTGAAATTGGAGCATCTTCAAAATAAAATCATGGACCTAGAAGTCCATTCAAGGCTGAACAATGGATGCATTCAGGTAGTGCCAGAGGAGGTTTCCCAAGCAGAGTTACCAGGCTTTGTACAGTGCTTATTTGCTGCAATTTTAGGGGACAACGATCCACTGCATGCCCCCCAACTGCTTTTCAGGGGCAGAAGAAGGGGGAGGCCAGGACTGGACTGGCCCACCGGGATACCAGGAAATTTCCCGGTGGGCTGGCAGACCAGCATTGAAAACAGCATTGAAAGCCTCTTCCGGCGTTCATGAAATTAAAGGGGCTGGCGTGCACGCACCGCGCCCCCCAATGGCCGTGTCTCAGCTTTTCGTCCCACCCCTTTTAAGAAGTGAGACAAAGTGCTGAGGCACGGCCATTAGACGGCGCGGTGCGTGCACGCCGGCCCCTTTAATTTCATGAACGCTGTCATCCCCTCGCTGTCCCCACCAGACACCAGGGAGTCAGAAGCAGTGGTAAGTCGGGGGGGGGGATGTTATATGGGCAACATAAAGCTTTTCTGGAGGCAGAGTGCCCCATGAAATGCCTTTTAACCCCCTTTATGCCACCCTACCTCTAGATATGCTTTTTAACTCTAGCATATAGGGTTATAAGGCATTTATGGAGGCAGAGTGGCATATAGGGGCTATATAAGGCATTTCTGGAGGAAGAGTGGCATATAGGGGGTATAAGGCATTTCTGGAGGCAGCGTGGCATATAGGGCTATAAGGCATTTCTGGAGGCAGAGTGGCATATATAGGGGTATAAGGCATTTCTGGAGGCAGAGTGGCATATATGGGTTTAAAAGGCATATCATGGGGCAGAGTGCCATAAAGGAGGGTATAAGGCATATCAGGGAGGCAGCGTGGCATATAGGGGTATAAGGCATTTCTGGGGGCAGAGTGGCAAGCCTGGGGGCAGATTGGCAATGCATAACTGAGGGGGCAGATTTACATGAATTAAGAAATAAAATAATATCACGAAGAATAATGTTCCACTGAATAAAATGGAACTTTTGTATCTAAAAATGTTTGCAGTAGCAAATGTTTTGATTCCAAAATCAAAGGGCAGTGTACATGTATATGTGTGTGTGTGTAAGGGCAGTGTATATGTGTGTGTAACAGCAGTGTACATGTATATGTGTGTGTGTATAAGGGCAGTGTACATGTATGTGTGTGCATAAGCGCAGTGTACATGTATGTGTGTGTAAGGGCAGTGTCCCTGCCTATGTGTATGTAAGGGCAGTGTACGTGTCTATATTTTTCTTTAAAGGGCAGTGTACGTGTATATGTGTGTATAAGGGCAGTGTACGTGTATATGTGTGTGTAAGGGCAGTGTACGTGTACATGTGTGTTTATGGGCAGATGTGTGTAAGGGCAGTGCTTGTGTATATGTCTGTGTAAAGGCAGTGTATGTGTATATGTGTTTATAGGCAGGTGTGTGTAAAAGGCAGTGTGTAGGGGTCCTGGGAGGGAGGCTAACATTAGCCTTTTTTAATAAAAAAATATCTGCTGCTGTGGACTACTCTTCCAATGATGCTCAGTCAGCATTATGGTGGACACCTGGCTGGCTTAGAATCATAGGAATTTTAGTTCACAGCTAACATCTGCAGCTTTACTGTTGCTGCACTTCCCATGATGCTCAACCAGCATCATGTAAGTAGTATGTCTGCCTGAGCCTCATGGGAATTCAATTCAATGTGTTGGTTATTTTTAATATGCATGACTGTGCTGACAAAAGTGGAGCATGTTTTAAGTGGTGATGCAAGCGGGACATTGTAAAGTGCAATTGCATAATAACATAACATAATACTGCTGGCAGGTCTTTCCCATGGCACGCTACAAAAACTAGGAGGTTTTGGCAGTAATAACAGCGATTTTGCACTCACATCATATCCCTTACAGATGGGGTTTTCTGACAAAATTGTTGATCCATTGAGAGGGCTCAACGGTTTCCTTAACCATGCCAGAAGAGGCAAGAATAGCTCTTTCAGCCTGGGGCATCTCGTCTCCCGCGCCCACCTCCAAGACCCATAGGCCAGATCTTCTCAGACTCTCAGTGACTTCTACAGTGAGCCACCAAGAGATCACTTGAAGGAGAACAAACTTTCCCACAGTGATGAAGAGTATGAGGACTGATGAGTATAACCTTTGAAATGGACGTATTTCTCTGTATAATTTAGTTATTAACATTTTAGTCTCATTTCTAACCGGACTCTTAGACACATTTTCGCCTTAAAGGTTATTTTATGCATAATTCCAGATTACAAAGAACACTGGACAATGTTTGTAATGACTGGGCCGGTTGAATTTGTGCATGCTGAAAGAAGATATGTAGGTGCAGGCATTGTGTGACTGACATGGTTTATCCCATGCCCAAGATAGAAAAGCTTGTCCACAAGGCAGGGGAATTTGGTCTCCCACTCCTGAAACTCTACAAAGTCCACGGCTGTCCTCTTGCAATAGAGGGTCGGATCTATTGACTGCAAAATCATTTAGACTGTGTAAGGTTTGTGGTGGTATGCTAGCAAGATGGATTGCAGGGCCTTTCTACTGTGCAAAATAGCCAGGGCTGTCTCATAGTCCAGAGGAGTCAGGCTAGGTTTCCACTTGGGTTTTTGTCCTGCGTTTTTTTCTTGATGAAAAACGCCAGTAAAAACGCCAAGAAAACTGCCACTGCGTTTTGGCGTTTTTTCTGGAGTTTTTTCTGGCGTTTTAGTCTGTGGAAATTGCTTTTTTGACCTTAGGCAGTTTTTCCAGCCTTTACAAGTTAGATGTTTCACCCAGCTGAAAGGGATTAGGATAAATGGCAAGTATCTGCCCTCTCCTGATGTCATTTACTTGGTAGAGTTCTACTTAAACGCCACGGCGGGCCCTTTTGTCTCTTTTCTGTGGTTTGTAAGGCTTTATTCCCAATGTCTGCTCCTCTAGGAAGATTGGCCCCAAATGATGGTGCAAATTGTTTGCTGTTGCTTTTGGCACACAGGATCCAGTTGATTTTTATTTGTTTGTTTGTTCCAAATGGTGTAAGCTTCAATATGAACTTTGGTTTGTGTGAAACTGTTTGTTTCCAGCCTATTTCTCATAGGACACACAGATACTGGGTCCATCCTCTGCATTCTAACTGTGTAAAAAACGCCATAAAAAACGCCAAGGCAAAAAACCCACATGGCTTTTTCATGGCGTTTTTTCTCTCCCATAGACTTCTATTGGAGAAAAACATTTCTCTGGTGTTGTAATTGTATGTGCTAAGGACTTAGTATGTTGAGTCAAGAAAAACGGACTCATTTTTACACATAACATGGATAACACCTAAACATATCCTACAATTCGGTTCAGTCTTTATGTTTAATAGGTATGCTTTTTTAACATATATGTTATTTTTTTTAAACATATGTTATTTACCCATTTTATGCCTGAAATAAAATTGACACACAAATGCAGTTTAATAAACTCTTTATTAAGGGATCAAATACAATGCATGCAAGGAAACAAGTTGACTATAGCTTAAAGAAAGACTTTGTCTAATTTTGGGTCTACTTAATATATGGATTAATTTTATATTTGCTAACTGTAGCCCTTGGAACAATTCACCACTTAGACATTTGGCTGTACATCCAAGTTAACAGTGGTGTCCATACCCAGAGCTATGATTGCTTTTGGAGACGCGGCTGTAGTTTGAGCTATATCCTCCCTTATGATGGTGGCCAGCACTTGGTCCATGGGACATTCCTCCTGAGGAGTGCTTTCCTCCAGTACTTGAGTGAACTACAGCTATAAAATATAGAAGGATTTAGAATTACTAGGCATATATTTTACATAGTTTAAGACTACAAAGTTGATATCGATTTATGATGTGTTATAGGTCATTCCAATTTCATTTGCATACATGTAATGCTATTACTGTGTTTTGTTATGATTATTATAAATTATTAAGGCATATCACTTACAGATATTTACAGAGTCACTGGAAGCCAACCTGAAACGAAAAAATCAAAAGAATAATTATAATGTTTTACTGAATGGCATTTGCTACCGCACTGCTCCAACGTCTATCTCAAGAGTGTTTCTGTAATCTCCATTCTGTACTGCACCCACATAACAGTGTTGAACACAGAATATTACTCTCACCTGCCCTCTTCTCCTTCCAGCATCTTCCTGTAGGTGGCGATCTCAATATCCAGAGCCAGTTTCACGTTCATCAGCTCCTGGTATTCTCTCAGTTGGCGAGCCATGTCCTGCTTGGCCTTCTGCAGAGCAGCTTCCAGCTCAGAGAGTTTATTCTTGGCATCTCTGACAGCAGCTTCTCCACGTTCCTCAGCCTCATTAATAGCAGCTTCCAGTGCAGAGCGCTTACAAATGAGAAGAGATTCCAGTTATATGCAGAACAGTTTTTGTACATAAGTGTTTCTTCTTTCGTGTTTTACTACATAGCTAAGGGAGAACCGATGAGTTTCACAACTTAAGTGTTTACTTAACAAAGGAATACCATCAGTAATTTATATTCTGCTCACAAAAGCATATTACATATTTTGTTTATCCATTTGTATGAGTTTATGTATTTTTTACCTGAGCTTTCACGCTGTCAATCTCTGCTTTTAGTCTTTGAATTGTTCGGTTTAGTTCACAGATCTCATCTCTGCTGCTTTGCAGATCATTTCCATTTCTTCCTGCAGCCATGCGGAGCTCCTCAAACTGCAGATTAAATTTAGAAGTATAAGACAATGTATGAATTAACATGAATGTATGTTTGTCCAGTAACAAAGATGATCTGATATGTTCTAAATATGGAAAACTCACCCGTGACTGGTACATGGCCTCTGCTTCCGCTCTGCTCCTGTTAGCGATCTCCTCGTATTGAGCTCTGACTTCAGCGATTATTCCTTCCAGGTCCAAATTGCGGCTGTTATCCATGGACACAACCACAGAGGTGTCTGAGATCTGAGCCTGAAGCTGGGCAATTTCCTATTTCAAAGAAAATACATTTTTGGATTGGACGTGGATACAAATGTTTATGACCTCTTAGTAGATGGCCATAATATTAAGACCTATTCTGAACTATGAAATATATATTAGAAATGTATAAACTATCACTCTGTGCTCTCTGTTACAAGGAAAACTATAATAAAAACAAATAAATATTTATCATCACAAAAATATACATTGATTATGGGTTGTGATCCCTCAATGTACTCGTTAACCTTCTATCCTGACATCCCTTTTAATCTTCCTTTCTAGAGTAGATCTAATTTTGTATGATGTTGCAAACCTTCAAATTTATTTCCATTATGATATAAATGAAGAATACTTTTTAGCTATGAGTATTAGTATGTGTATTCTTTTTCCAAAGTTAAAAAGATGAAGGAAAATCTGAACACAAAAAATCTAAGTTTGTATCCATAGTTACTGCATCAAAGAGAGTTCTCAGGAAGTTGATCTCGTCAGTCAGAGAATCAGCCTTTGCTTGTAATTCAGCTTTGTTCATAAAAGCAGCATCTACGTCCTGAGGAAGAGAAAAATACATGAGAAAACAATAATAGCCTTAGTTTAATACATGTTTAGAATGAGATATATTTAATTCATATGTATTTTATTCTGCAATTTTAATTATAATTGTATTGCTATCAAATTAATATTATTACATTTATTGTATTTTTATCCCATTTTTGTTTATATTTAAAATCATCATCTAAGTGCCTACATTATGTTTGTATTTATAATATTTACATATTTCAGTCTTCCTCTTACCCTCTTTAGCCCAACAAACTCATTTTCAGCAGCAGTGCGACGGTTAACTTCTTCTTCATATCTGTTATATTAAGTAACAGTGCTATTAACGTTATTTTAAAACCAGAACACAGATTATGTATCATTAATAAAATAGAATGAACTGTTTCGTGTTAAAAAAGGGAGAAAACAGCAATAATACATTTTTGTTACAAATCCTGTAAACCAAAATTTCCCAAGCTGTAATAAATTATAATAAAATATTTTTCAATATTGTCTTTATATTACATTTGAATATGTTTAGAAACATATGTCTGAAGAATAGAATACTGTAGAAAATAAAAGCATAAAAATAAGAACAGAATATATACCTTTTCCTTAATTCTTCTACATTTTGTTCCATACTATTCCTTTCTGCTTCCAGACGAGCTTTCTCACATTGGAGATTCTCCAGCTGCCTTCTGAGGTTACTGATAAAAGCCTCAAACAGAGGCTCAATCTGACACCTGGCAGTTTTCTGGTCTTGCAGAAGAGCCCACTTAGTCTCCAGCATCTTGTTCTGCTGCTCCAAAAATCTTACCTAATATCCAAAACATAAGGAAAACAAGTAGTATATTGTGGGTCATGGTTCACTGGCCATTAAGCACCAATGCTTTTGTCTCCTTTGCGGCATTAAGTTTTGTAAATAAGAGATTGTTTTACTGAGCAGCATCGGATGCTTGTGCACAGTTTGAAAAACAAACACTGTTATAGTTAGTAATTTAAAATCTCTAGAAATAATAATAGAAAATAAATGAATAAATAATTACTCCACCATCCCTGTGGAGTTATTCATTATGATACTAAAATGTAATTTTACTTTTAAACCCAGATAAGCTATAAACACTACCCGTATGTACCTTGTCAATAAAGGAGGCAAATTTGTCATTGAGTCCCCTAATTTGGTTCTTCTCTTCAGTTCTCACTCGCTGGATGCTTGGGTCAATCTCCAGGTTTAGAGGTGCCAGGAGGCCTTGGTTCACAGTTACTGAGGTGATACCTCCTGAGCATCCTCCAAATCCAGAGCCCATTCCACCAGTACCATGTCCAGATCCATGTCCACTTTTTCCTGAATGGAAGCTTCCAAATGAAATCTTATGTCCTTGTGATCCAATACTGTGGGCGCTTCTGCTGCTGAAGCAATGCAGTGTTTTGTGTCCATGAGCTGCAGGTTTGGAGTGGTGGGAGAAGGTGCTGTGTGCACTCACATGTTTAGGTGAAGCTACTGAACAGGCGCTGAAGTGCTTGTGTCCAGAGGTACTAAGGCTGGAGTGATGAGACATGATGCTTCTTCTCAAAGACAGCTGA
This sequence comes from Spea multiplicata, assembly GCA_009364415.1. Classification (NCBI taxonomy): domain Eukaryota; kingdom Metazoa; phylum Chordata; class Amphibia; order Anura; family Pelobatidae; genus Spea; species Spea multiplicata. The sequence continues at coordinate 98,608 of VKOC01016789.1, read as the reverse complement.
TGAGATTGTAGCTTGCTTTTTGGATTTGTGTCTGCTAAATACAAATGTGCTGCTTTTATACTTCACAACTGTTAACACTCACCCAAAAATTGCATGGGAATGATTATTACATGGTGATTTCATTGATATAAAACATCAAAAACAAACTTATAGCATCAAAGCACAATGCCTTTATTGATGTCTTCCTTTACTATAAAGCCATCACCATAAATGACCTTATTTATTTATAAATGTCAAAACTCTTTCTGTCAAATGTTTGTAATCAGAGTTATTGTATGATCAGTGGCTGCCCATTTATATCTGCATTGATACTAAAGAAAAAACCTCTTGTAAAACATTTTTGCACTCCTTTCTATATTTTATGGTAACCATAATGCAGTTTGCATTTTGCAAATTAAGAACCTGTTTTCAGGTGTTTTTAGTAGTTCTTCAGGCAAAGCTTAACAATATGCCTCAAAAATGATTTATGTGGGAATAGTACTAAATGGTGAACCTATGTGAATTTTATAAATTAACTGAAACATTGCTAAAACAAATTCAATTTGATTGTCGTTAGGATGGGATAGGGGTAATGTTATTGGATATGCTTGTTATCTTATCCCAAACATACACTTAATAAAAATAAAGTGAGAATGTGGGGGTCCAGTGCCAAACTCTGAGATTCTAAACTCTACCCAGTAATATGAAGGTCAGACAATATTAACTTTGTTCCTTTATGTTTATTAAGGATTGATGAAATTCAATGTAGATAAATGTAAAGTTATGCACTTTGGGGTAGCGAATGCACAAGCAACCTACCCCTAAACGGTAGTGAATTAGGGGTAATGACAAATGAGAAGGATTTGGGAATTGTTATAGACAACAAACTAGGCAACAATGTGCAGTGTCAGTCTGGGGCATCAAGTCGCGGGATGAAGATATAATTTTGCCTTGTATAAATCAATGGTAAGGCCGCACCTTGAGTATGCTGTGCAATTTTGGGCACCTTTTCTAAAGAAGGATACAAAATTAATAAAAGGAATGGAGCACTATAGTTATGAAGAAAGGTTAACTAATTTAAATCTGTTTAGTTTAGAAAAACGTCGCCTCAGAGGGGATATGATAACGTTATATAAATATATTCGGGGCCAATACAAACCATTGTGTGGAAATCTGTTCATAAACAGGACTATGCATAGGACACGCGGTCATGCGTTTAGACTGGATGAAAGGAGATTTAGACTAAAGCAGAGGAAAGGGTTTTTTACAGTAAGGACAATAAGGATGTGGAATTCTCTGCCTGCAGAGGTAGTTTTATCAGAGTCTGTACAGACGTTTAAACTGCGACTGGATGGATACCTGGAAAAACATAATATTCGGGGATATAATCTTTAATTATGGGGATACAGCTTATTGATCCAAGGAGAAATCTGACTGCCATTTTGGGGTCAAGAAGGAATTTTTTTCCCTGGTTAGTGCAAAATTGGAAAGAGCGAAGCCGGGGTTTTTTGCCTTCTTTTGGATCAACAGCAACAAATTATCAGATATAGGAAAGGCTGAACTTGATGGACGCATGTCTTTTTTCAGCCTATGTAACTATGTAACTATGTAACTATGTAAAGGTCCATGCTCCTGGTCCCCTAAAACTGGTTAAGTATATTTACTTGTATAAGTATATTTGCTTGTACTCAAGCAATCTTGACCAAGGCTACTAAGCACGCATTTTATTAAATTATAAATTATTTCCACTTCTTGTTTGATGTTGGCTGAAAAACATTTACACCAGACTGGAGAAATCATAGAAACCAAGAATGCAACGTTCTTACAATGTTACCGCTTGTTATGTATGGATTTTTCTCTTATCAAATTGGCTCCTACTTAAATTTGTCCAGCTATGTCCACTGAGTGATTCATCTTGATGTCAGCTGCCATGCCTGTCACATATGCCTAGTCTTTAAAGATTCATATGCAAACTAACCATATGTATGAGTGTATGAGTCAATATTTCATACACTTTGTTGTCCACCAATGTTTGTTTCATCACCGTAAGCTCATAATTTTCTTGTTGACTCACTAAACAGTTACAGTGTTATTTTAATGGTTCTCAATGCTGGTATTTAAAGCTGACTTTATTTTATGAACACAGTAAACACGGGAGGATCTTCTTGTCTTTGCATATTGCACTATATAAAAAATGCTTTAGTGCATGGGATGCGGTGGTTAAGCATCATAAAAACACCCTTGGGAGCATAGAAGTTTCTATGCCCCCCCTTTCCCCAGCACCTGCTCATTGAGAGTAGTTAAACTAGCATTAACCCCATCTTGTGCCTCTCCCTCTTCATCCATCCCTGTCCAACTCACTAAAATTCATTAAAATAATCTTGCTTATGTACCAGCAAAAAACATGCATACATTCAACTGCAGAAGAGACAAGTTGATGAGTTAACAAAACCAAGCAGTAAATTGGTGGCTCGCATGCCCTCTGGGTCAGTTAGTTGTTTAAATCAACTCACATGAACTTGACTTTACCCCAGTGGACATGAGTGTATTGATGCATGATTGGGCAGTGATGAGGAGGAATAAAATTGTCTCTAATCAGGTATTTTTATAAATTGTAACTACCAAATCCATGAGCAGGAGATGAAGGGTATACTTGGGGAATATACTCCCCAGGATGAATTAGATACCCCCACTCCAACACATACTAGGTATGGAGGAAGGAATTATCACCCTTACATCCAGTTTCTTTTTTGTTTGCTTTATTTTCAACCTCCATAAATGTAACTCTCCTGTTGCGTGTGTTCTTTTGTAAACAGGTGCACATTGTTCCAACTCATGCTGGAGCAAACGCACATTTTTAGCAAACTTGTTTGTACCCACAGCTTAGCGAATAGACCCTGTTGAGATCTCCATCTTTATGCCAGGGTTGAGGAATGTGGTAGAAATGTTGAGAAATCGAATATTTCGTAACGTCGTCATGTTTTCACGTTATGTTACGTTACGGAAGAGGAGGAGTTAGCAAGCCAGACGACGAAGTGTTATCGTTATACTACATCGCAGTGAAGACTTCACTCCCAGGACGCCTATTGCACATACTGGACTCCGTTTCTTTTAATGTAAGAGTGGATGTTATTTATTTTTTTATATATTAAAGTGCTACTACACTCAATATATCGCTGTCTGTCTTCCTACATATTTGAGTATTTATTTATTCCTTGGAAAAAATTACTGCAGTTTTTTCTGAAGTAATACTGCAGTTTTTTGGACATGAAAAAACTGCAATACTGCACTTTTACTGCATTATTACTGCACATTTACTGCACTTTTTTATATTGCAAACCTACAGTTGTACTTCAGTGCCCCATCCCCAGTGGCAGACAGAGATTCAGGGATACGTGGTGTCAGTGTTTGTTTTCCAGTGGCAGCCGAAGGCTTAGGGATGTGGGGCACAGGAGCTTGAATTGCCTCATCCCAAGCCAAAGACCGAGGAGTCTGAGGAACTTGAGCCTCATCTTCAGCATCTTCAGCATATCTGCAGGATCTTCATGGCAGTGTTGTATCTTCCTTAATCTGCTGACCAATGACATTCCCCCACTGGTATTTTCCACCTATGAGATACAGTAATCCACTGGTAATCTACATGTGTGTTTACCATACAGCAATTTGCAGTCCCAAGTTATTGGTCATTTCACAATTTCTAAACAAATCCATCCAAAATATTTCCTAGATCTCCCCAGATATGTGAGAATCCCATGTGCTTTTATCATGTTTCTTTGTCTCTTAGTACTGTGAAGCAGCAGATGTCCTGTTAGTTGCAGTACCTCAACCAAAAAGGAGTGTGTGTCTTTAATAGGTAGAAGACATTCTTTTGCAGGACTATAAAGACAGTGAACTTTACATCTATCATTTAAATAAGAAACAGCAAGCACTGTTGGGCTTTGGAAGAGCACTATTAGAGATGGCTGGTGGTTCTTGTCTTAGTCGAGAGGTGCATAAATGCGCCTTTATAGTTATGCAAATACACAAAATTAAAATGTCTTTAACATATGCCCACATTTTAATATTTTGCTTATTAAATGTTTTCAACCTTCATACATTTGCCTTAAACAACATAATAGGGAAAATGTAGCAAAGAGAATGCAAGGATCAATTAACCTTAAACCCAAGTAGACTTCCCTCCATTCATTGTTGATTGTCCATAATGTGCATTATTATTATTATTATTATTTGCAATTTACCTTATTCCTTAATATTAATAATAATTAAGCTTTCACTATTCTGTCTTATTTGTCCAATATTTTCTTCTATTGTAATACTGCTACTGAATCTGCTGGAGCTCTAATAGTCAAATGTAATTTCTTAAAGACTAAGACTTCTCCAATAGCATTTAGAATAGTCCCCTCATGAGTCATCATTTAAAAGAAAACATTTTAAAACAAATCTTGTTAAGGTGCAGTGACCTCTACTTTTAAACCAAGTAAATGATCTGAAATATTCTGAAATAATGTTATTCCACTCAATTTAGACGTTGCAATGTGTGCATTAGTTTATTGACAAGCAGTTACATTTTCAACATGCAAGGTAGCAAATACTTTATAAATAAGCAAATCTGGGTAAATAGAATTAAGGTTTGCTAAGAAAAATATTTTTTTAAAAGGATCTGTCACATCGAAGGTAATATCATAATTCAATTGTGTGCTGAATACCATCTCTTTAGTGTGTTGAAATGATTTTAATATTCTACCTAAATCATATCAATAAATCAATCCCAGTTCTGCCATCACACGTGCCTCCTCCAAAGACATAGCTCAGATATCTCATGCAAATTTCCAATCTCCCCATCTTTCTGTGAACAGAGCTTTGCTTTCCTACTGTCAGCCAAAGCAGGACTTTGTTACATACTTTGTACATTGCATCAGATTGCACATGGCCCTCTCTATCAGTTTCATCCGAACAAAGGAAAATGGCAGACATCATTTTATCCCCAAAATCCCATGAAGGGTACTTTCTACTAAGGGGTAAAATTTAGGATTATTAACAAGGAATGTGACAGTTCATTTTTAAGCAATGTAGCAGAAGTATTTAATTGGACAGATGAGATAAAATAGAAAATGTGTTCACCCAGGCCTCTTACTACAATCTACATCTCTATATTAGCAGTGGTGTTCATGGCCAGAGCTGTGTTTGCTTTTGGAGACATGGCTGTAGCTTGAGCTGAATCCTCCTTTATGGTGATGGCCACTTGCGCCGTGGGACATTCCTCCTGAGCAGTGCTTTCCTCCAGTGCTGGAGTGCACCACAGCTAAAAATAAATAAAAACACAGTTAGTAAACATATGAAACTACAAACAAGCATTATATGCAATAAAAAAAAAACTATAATGGTATGTATGCCTAGGGTTTGGCCCTGAGTCTCACAGTTTTTACACCAATTACATAGTGAATGTGCAAATCCTCAATAGTCAAGAGCTGATGCCTTCATATTCTGCTCTGATTTAATGTTATACCGGTGTTTTCTAACTGGTATTCCATAGCTGAAATCCCTGCTTGAATACATGTGAGTTAACTCTATGCAAAGTAACGGTTTTGATAAAAAAAATAGCTATTTTGCTGCCCATAGCAAGTCAAAAGGTAGTTTGTAATCCCTGATATAGCATATTGCTAAAAAAGCTCTCCCTAAAACAAACTGGGACTCTCTGGTCATTTTGGAATGTTGTGATGTAAACTCATTTACTCTTTTGTAAAATAAAAAAAATACATATAACAAAATATTATAAAATATAAAATAATCTAACATATAATATAAAGTATTATAACAAAATATGATATAATATCACAGTATTAAATCCATACACTATAAATGAAGTCATAAATATAAACACACTTACATATGTTAACATGACCATCTGAAGCCAATCTGAAACAAAATAAAACTCTAGTTATTAGAAGTATTAGCAATACAGTACTGTAATATTTGCCACCTTTTTATTATCAATGAGCTATATTTGATTGAGATTTTAAACAAAAAATTTTTTCAATATAATTGCAAAAGAACAAACAAAAAATCAATATATTTTAAAGTCTAGGAAAGTAATGTCCACTAATGCAAACCCCACTCTTTTCTTTCTCTTGGTCCTTTCCAAAAACTTTAAGTATAAATATTTAAAATATACAGTTATGTTTTTTTTTTTTTTTTACTCACCTGCCCTCTTCACCTTCCAGCATCTTCCTGTAGGTGGCGATCTCAATATCCAGAGCAAGTTTCACATTCATCAGCTCCTGGTATTCTCTCAGTTGGCGAGCCATGTCCTGCTTGGCCTTCTGCAGAGCAGCTTCCAGCTCAGACAGTTTGTTCTTGGCATCTCTGACAGCGGCTTCTCTGCGTTCTTCAGCCTCAGTTATAGCTGCTTCCAGTGCGGCACGCTGTCAAAACACATAGCACTTACTAGATAGACTTATGTGGGTTTGATTCACTCTAATGTCACAGTTGTACAACTAAAGTATCAGTAACATTTTATAAAAATATCTTTGTCAGTATTGAACAATTTATATTTTAGAATACAATATATATATATAGGTCTTTTAAGGAAAAGGGATTTAATTTGTTATTTTTATAATTTACCTGAGCCTTTGCATTGTCTATTTCTGCCTTCAGCCTCTGAATTGTTCTGTTTAGTTCACAGATTTCGTTTCTGCTGTTCTGCAGATCATTCCCGTTTCTTCCGGCAGCCATGCGCAAATCTTCAAACTGTAAAAAATCAAAATAAAAATATTACGAACCATTTTGCTATGGGAACTTGATTTTTGATTACCGTATTTTTTGAGATATTTAGTTAGAAATGTTTTTAAGCTTGTATGCAGAGGGACTCACCCGTGACTGGTACATGGCTTCTGCTTCAGCTCTACTCCTGTTAGCGATCTCCTCGTATTGAGCTCTGACTTCAGCAATGATTCCATCCAGGTCCAGATCACGGCTGTTATCCATGGACACAACCACAGAGGTGTCTGAGATCTGAGCCTGAAGCTGGGCAATTTCCTGAAGGGAAAAATCAGTACTCTAAAAGTGCCTTAAAATATCTAAAGCAGTAAAAATTTAGATAAAATTATAAATAAAATAATATCAATCCTTATAATCACCTTTTACAAGGTGGAAACTATGGGAATGTGAATGGTTGAACTTGAAGAATTGTGTCTCTTTAAACTTCAGTTATTATATTATTCAGAAATGCTCAGAATAATGATCAACATATAGTATTAGTAAAATAAAGGTGGGACAAAAACATAAAAATCTATTTACTGCATCAAACAGAGTTCTCAGGAAGTTGATCTCATCAGTCAGGGAATCAGCCTTTGCTTGTAATTCCGCTTTGTTCATAAATGCAGCATCTACGTCCTGAAGGAAAGGAAACATTAATCAATTTAGTGTTTATTACTTATCTAGAAATATATACTGTTCAACATATATTTCTTTTACTCATACCCTTTTCAGTCCAACAAATTCATTCTCAGCAGCTGTTCGTCTGTTGACTTCTTCTTCATATCTGTCATATTAAGACAACATTTAGATTATTAAACTTTATTTTAAGATAGTCTCAGTGGTCTTTGTTCCTTATAATAATTAAATATTTCATAATTTCATTTTATATCTCATTATATTTCTTTATTTGAATCATTCCTGAAATACCGTACTTTATACATTGACCTGGAATTATTGTATATGAATGTCAATGAATGAATGAATGAAGAAACTCCTACCGTCTCCTTGTTTCTTCTACATTTTGCTCCATGCTGTTCCTTTCTGCTTCCAGGCGAGATTTCTCACATGTCAAACTCTCCAGCTGTCTTCGGAGGTTACTGATAAAAGCCTCAAACAGAGGTTCAATCTGACACCTGGCAGTTTTCTGTTCTTGGAGAAGAGCCCACTTAGTCTCCAGCATCTTGTTCTGTTGCTCCAAGAAGCGAACCTGCAGAAAGAAGACAGAAATATTAAAACAACATATTAACCACAACTTATGGGGGCACACAATATGTATTGTGTGATGTTTAAAGCTAAAAGTAGAATGATAGGCATTTATTAACATTATTGGTTGTAAAATGGAAACAATCCAATACTAAATACAGACATTGAAGCTCCAGGCAACCCCTCTAAGATTAGTTGTCCACATACAGCTTATTTTGGCTTATTTTATAAGTTGAAGGCTTTTTATTATTCCGTTTTCTTTACTACAGTCTAGTTTACTGTTTAAAAACAATCTTTATATTATTCATACAACATTCAACATGTAAGTTACTTTGATCCATGGATTCTTAATAAATATAACAGACTAGGAGAGGTCTGGGCATGAGTTTATAATTGTGCATTGTATCTAAAGATATCTTAAAATCTGTTGAACTTTACTACAATTCTAGCATAACATATAAAATGTTATTTGTTCCTTAAAACATTTTCTTTGACACTCTTTTTTTAAGGTAATATTTTTGTAGTTACCTTGTCAATGAAGGAGGCAAATTTATCATTGAGTCCCCTAATTTGGTTCTTCTCTTCAGTTCTCACTCTTTGGATGCTTGGATCTATCTCCAAGTTGAGAGGTGCCAGAAGACCTTGGTTCACAGTTACTGAGGTGATACCTCTAGAGCATCCTCCAAATCCAGAATTAATTCCACCAATACCATGTCCAGATCCATGTCCACTTTTCCCTGAGTGGAAGCTTCCAAATGAGATCTTATGCCCCTTGGATCCGAGGCTGTGGGCACTTTTGCTGCTGAAGCAATGCAGTGTTTTGTGTCCATGAGCTGCAGGTTTGGAGTGGTGGGAGAAGGTGCTGTGTGCACTCACATGTTTAGGTAAAGCTACTGAACAGGAGCTGAAGTGCTTGTGTCCAGAGGTGCTGAAGCTGGAGTGATGAGACATGGTGGCTTTTCTCAGGAAAGAGATACAAAGCTAAACAGATCAAATTTGAAGTTCCTTCCAGGCTGTTGTGGAACTGATGGTTTGTACTGCGCTTTTATACTAAAAGTTTGTGTCATCTTTTTATATGACCCTGTTATTATCTCCCATGACTCTTGTTTGGTGCAATCATTTCTTCTTTGTTTCGTTGGAAATAAAACAGTAACCCACCTACTGTATCAAAGCTAGCACACATTTATGACTGGCTACTATTTTACAATAAAACATAGGTTATACAGTTATAATTTGTGGGTGGGGTTGAATGACAAAAACTGTTTTTCATTTGTAACCACACACTATATGTCAAAAATAAAAGCATGAAACATTTTATGTTAAAAAATAAAACAATCATTTAAATTCATCACCCTGTTTTAGGTTTCAAGTCATTTTTGCTGCAAAAGATCTGAGTCATTTTTCTATGCTAAGACTGATTTTTAACTAGAACTGCACATATGCAAGGTTAGCCATACAAGTTATCCTAAGCCATCGATGAGCAATTATCAATAATTTTTTTTTTAAAAAAAGGGTTTTTAATTTCAGATTGAAGAAGACACTGTTTTCTGTTTTAATGTATCAATATTTTATACATTATTCTTTAAAGCATTTTTTTGCTGAAGGACCTGGTACTATATTCTGCCACATTAAGCGTACCCATGCTAAATCCCTGGGTATTTCTGGGGTCAAACATTTTCGGCCCCATGCTGAATAATGTACAGTGCTCAAAATGCAATTTTGGGATTCCCTATGTCACTACTTATGTCACCTGGGATCACCTCAAACTGACGGAGACCCAAAGTGGTCTATAAAGACCCCAATTGGGTCTTCTAGCTTTTGGGTAGCTTATAGCTGTATGGGAACTGGAAGAAACTGAGGTTTCTTCTTAAAAAGTATATATATATATATATATATATATATATATATAAAACAGCAGCTGTACAATGTTCTATGAGCACTTTGCTAGCAGTTGTCAGTGTGATGTCACAAATGTTCCCCCTGTTTCAAAAGGGATCCCTTGGGTCTAGAAAAAAGGGATCTCTAGTTATGGTGCACTGCTTGCTTATAGAGTTATAAAGAAATATAAAAAAAATGTAGACAGAAAAACATATTTGCAAAGTTCTAAGAAAAAACAAATAAAATAATCAAGTGTAACAAGATAAAAGCACAAACATAATCACCTGTACCAAACCATACCCTTCTCTTACAAAAAATAAAAACCCTGTAAAAATACTGCCTCTCACTACAAAAAAAATACACCTTTCAAAATTGGCCCTGTAGCTTTTAGTTATCCATAAAGTTTCATATGGTCTCATTGAGCTCCCATCTCATGTTAGCCCTTGGTTGTTGAATGTATTTTTGCCAAACAGCACAGACCAAGTTATTGTACTTCCACCTTTTCTCTTGATCCAGCTTCTGTATGATCTTCTGGAGACTATAGACTAGCATTCCTTATTGTCATCACACAATCTCTATCCTTGCCAGGATCAGGAGGAACAAAGCATGTGCAGGATCTCTTCTCGAAGGTAACGGATATTCGACCTATTATAACGCATTATGAAGTTGGTGAGTTGAAACTGAAAAATCTCCTGCAGTGAATAAACTTAGTGTTTTGCATTTACTTTCTGTTTTTTTTTTTTGCATAATGTACACATATTTACCACAATATGAATAGATATGAATAGAGGAGCTGCTGTTCAGGACAACTCGAATCTTGGAAGTCTATTTACAAAGGTTTGAGTTGTGTCTAGTTCACAGTGAAGTTGAATTTCTCAAATCTTTGTTACAATAAATGTGTTTTTTGGATTACACTATATTTTTTTCTTTTACATTTGCATAACCGCAATCCTCTTCTAGAATGTTTGATTTTAAGCCTTAACACTTGGTCGGTCTTTAACTACTGCGGCTCGTTTATTACGCATTTCAGTGAGTGTGCACTTCTCTTTCCCCCTTTATTTAAGTATTTGATCTGAGACTACTACAGAGAGCACTATTGATTTTTGACTGAAGAAACGTGTTTATTTGGAGGTCTGTGACAGGGACCGCACATATTGAACTTCCAACTCCCTTGCCCTCAACTACAATTGCGCTGGGACAGGTGCTGTGTGGAGAAAACTTGTTTTGAAACTTATTACGGTATGTAAAAAAGATGGTACTGAGCTCAACAGTACTCAACAGCAACTTGATGTTATGTAAGTAGACAAGTTACTATGTGGGGTTGTCATCTGCTGTTAAGTGGCTACAAGGTAAGCCAAATTACTTTTGAAACTCACCTGGCAACGTCAACCTTAGTAAATTGATCTGCTTGTTTAATTTTGAATCTGCAGCAGTAATTATGTGTAACTTAACTTGGAGACAGCTGCCAATTAACTTAACCTTAGTCAGGTGTGATTGGTCATATTATTTTGACACACTAAAGGGTACTGAAACATCACATGGAAAAAAAAACATGTGCACATAGTATACGGCCTGACTCACCCTGACATAAGAATAATATATATAGTATATATAAAATTTGGTTTTTTTTGGGAACAATACAATTAAAACATCCACTCATTTTAAACCCATGAATATCAATAGTTGTGACCACTGTAAGAGTGCCTGCAGAATATTCCCAAATATTAATTATTAATGATACAGAGGAACTGTATGGATCCTTCTAAATTTATTGAGCAAGCTACCAAGCTAATACAGACATATCGGTAGAATAAGAAACATGGGTTTAATTTGATTTAAACTCTTTATAACCAGAGAAACCAGGGTCTTATGAGGAGTGCCTAATTCAAGATTGATGCTAATAGATTGTTACCTTATTTTTAAGAGTTTGAAAATGTCACTTTGGGAAATAAAAGGTTTTTTTTGCAAAGTAACCAGTGTCAAACATGAAGCTCTGGTTATCGTTTTTGGTTTTTTAGACACTTTAGGTTTTTTTTATGCAATATACAGTTATCTTCTGTATGACTTATCTTCTCTTCTTCTTCTTCTGTTTTATTTTGGAGATCTTCCATTGCTGTTTTGTAAAGTGATCTAAGAGATCAGTGCTAAAATCTGACCCCAAAAAGGGCTAAATAGGTTTGCATAAGGTGAATTGGAATTTGTCTTGAAAGAAAGCACAACTATTGTATTACATACAGAAAGCACATTTGTTTTTTTTTTCAATATGTGGAAAATTATAATTGGAGCACAGAACTCTATTAAAAGACTTTTTGAAAGCCCCTCCAGAGATGGAGTCTACACCGCTGGAGATGCAGGAACAGTTGGGGAGATCATGGATTTCTCTTTAATAAGTCCAAAATCAAGGAAGCAGGAGGTCTATTCATACAGACCACCGTATCCTATATCTCTAAGATGTGTGCTGGTTACTGATGCTGAGCGCTGGGATATGACATCACCTGGAAGGAAGCCATGTCCACTGCCCTTACTCATCCGGATCAGAAGGCAGACTAACCCAGAAGAGGACGAAGAAGAAGAGGAAGAGGAGCCGCAGGAAAGTGAACAGAACTGAGGGAAAGGTAGGGAGACATGAAAACACATGAGTAAATATGAGAGAGCACGTGTGAGTGAAAATATGATGGGAGTTATAGTGTACCTCTATCAGTACCTGGCTCAGTATAAATTGATTGCAGATAAGGGTTACCACAATCAGTAACTGGCTCAGAATCAAATGATGGGAGTTATGGTGTACTTTCGTCAATGCCTGGCTTCATATATATGTATATATATATATATATAGTGATAAGAGTTATGCTTTACCACCATCAATGTCTGGCTCAGTATATAGTGAGTCAGGTGTGATTGGTCATATTAATGGGAGTTATGCTGTGTCACTGCCCATGTCTGACTCAGTATACAATGATGAGAGTTAAGCTGTACCACCATTAATGTTGGGCTCAGTATATAGTGAACATGAATATGGCTTTGATGAAGCATTGATACATTTACAGAGTTGGAGGCTTCAAGGCAGAGGATGTAGATCCATTTACCTTTGCAGAATAGACTGAGTGATCACTTTAGACCTGTGTTTTTTGAAGTTTTGTTATTATAGAAATAATTATCTGCTCAGTAAATATTATTTAAGAAATACATTTTTAATTTTAAAGTGTGTGGGGTGTCACATATAGAATTAACCCCTGGTGCAAAATACTTTATTTAAGCCACTGTGCCAAAATGATTTTTTACCTTTAAATGGAACTCACACCTTCCATGGGATGGGTCCCCTGTCTCAGAAGACCCATCAACCCCCCTGAGCTGCCATGACTCCTCTGCAGACTCACTTCTTCGCTCAAGGTATAGGGATGGGTCCACACGGGAGTCATGGCAGATCAGGGAGTGATATGCCCTCTATGGGGGGTCTAGGATGAAGTTCAGGGGTAATGGGCCTTTCAGTTGGTGTCTAAAATGCCTATCATAGCCCTGAGATGCCATAACCCCCTACAGGCCCATGCTTTCACATGGAATGGGATGGCAGCTCATTTGAGCGATGTGCCCAGAAAAACGCTTGAGAGCCCTTCACCACCTGAGGCTTTCCAAGAGGAGTTTGAAGTTATTGTCCTATGGAAATGTCATCACACCCTTGCATACCAATCCTTTTACTCGAGATTGTCTGGGGTGAAAGGATATATTGTTTAGAGGAGAGGAGGGTGGCATCTCTAGTTGTGCGGACGGGCCTCAAAGGGGTGTTGAGATAACATCATCTTTACTGGTGTGAATGGGTCTTAAAGATGAAGACCTATGACCACATGAACCCATAGATATTCACTGTATTGAGGACAATTTAACCCATTAACTCTGTGGACCCAGCTCTTTGCTCCTTCTGTAAATTATTGTTTTTTTTTATTCTTTATTTGGTTTTCTCTCTTTTTTTTTTTACAAGAAAAAGAACAAATACATACAAAAAAGTAAAACAATAACAACATTTGAGTGTGTCCTTAACCACATATTTAGGGCCACTCCAAAACACAATAAACATAAAACACAAAAATCATACATATAACAGTTTAAAATACCGAATTAGTTCAATGCTGTTACTCTTATACTTTATGTTCCCCGCATCACCAGGGTTTATTGTGACTTAGTTAAGTTACAAAAAAAAGAAAAAGGAAAAACTAGCTTAAGTATTTTAATGTTAGTCCAATTTGCCCATTTGTAATTGGTCTATCCATTTATTCCAAAAATTATATTTTCCCTTGCAAAAAATTGGGTAAGTTGCAATTCCTCTTTCCATCTGGCATTGAAAAATAATTTGCGCCTTAACTTTAGCCCATATAATTCCTTCCGTCTTTTTCCAATTCCTAGCTATTTCCATTTTTATTGCTGTTAATAGATGGATAAGGAATCTCAAATCATTCCTACTTGTGTTAGGAAGGTTTAAGTGTAACAAAGCCTGATCCGGGGTCAGGTTCCATTTTTGGCCAAAAATCGTTTGTAACCGAAGGGAAATAAAATTCCAAAAGTTTTTAATTACTGTACAGCTCCACCAGATATGTAATTCGTCACCCTTTGGCTCCCCACATCTCCAACAATTAGGTATAGCATTATAGTACATTTTAGATAATAATACTGGAACTCTGTACCATCTGTTCATTAATTTAAACTGTAACTCATTAAGGTTTAAACAATGAACATGTTTCATAGTGAGTTTCAGTGCGTTGTTCCAATCCTTTAGTTCTATTACACAGCTTAAATCCTTTTCCCATTTTTTTAATGCTGGAGGAAGAGGGGTTTTTTTTATATGATTTAATTATAGCCAAAGATTTGGTAATCATTTTATTATAATCATTAGATTTTAGTATTTTTGTAAAAAGAAGGGTGGAGCTGTTTTTATTGTCCAAACTAATATTTTTACTTAGGAATGACTTAATCCTTAAATATTTAAAACAATCCCCTGGTGCTAGATTGTGTTGTAATTGTAACCTCGAAAAGCTTTTGAGGGTCTGTTCGTCATATAAATCTGAGATCTTTAGTATACCCGCTTGTTTCCAAGAAGCCAGGGTTATATCTTGCATTAAATCTTCAATAATACTCAATGGCAACGACATAATAATTTTATTTTCGAGTCCTATTTTTTTCCTTATCTGAATCCAAACCTTTACCAAGTGTGCCAAAATTAAATTATTAGATGTCTTAACATATTCCCTACTTTCCTTTTTTCGCAACCAAAATACTGTTTGTAACTCTTTAAAGGAAATATTATTTGTACCAAGATTCATGTTGTGCATTGGTCAATAAAGTCATTAATATATGTGTGAGTTGCGCAGCCAAAGCATAATCTTTAATGATAGGAAGACCCAAGCCCCCCTCATACAGCTTTTTTGCTAGTAGTTGTGAATTCAATCTAGGTTTTTTTTTTAGCCCATATAAAGTTTGTGAATGCTTGTTGAATTAATTCTAGCCAGGCCTCGGGAATAGAAAATGGTATTAATCTAAAGATAATGCTCCTTCTGTAAATTATAGGCCAAAACATTAGCCAAGCCAATCTACTGTTCTTTTCCTGTAAGTTTAGGGTAAACATTTATGTTTATTATATATTTATGTATTTAAGATTACTTGTGCAATATTGATGTATTTTGCAATTGCTGCCCATTTAATAATAATTATATTTTTGTATTGTTGTATGAAAACAACTAATTCATTTTTTTTTTGTTTAAAATATATATTTTTTTATTACTACAAATGTGAGGGTGTAACCACAAGGACGGGCTTAACCAGGAATTGACCTGGTCATCATAGTGCATGGTTAAGGGAGGAGAATTGCCATTAAGAGCCCATGACTTTTTGTTGCCTGGGGCCCTGAAGGGTTTCAGTCAACCCCTGAACATAAGTGTTTTTTTGCGCAAATCACTTTTTTATTATTAATTTATTTATAAGCCAGTTCATGCCATCATTTTCGAGATAATGATAATAATCGAAATACAGCTACTAAGAAAAAATATGTTTTGAAAACATTTAAAACACGCTACTTAGCAACCTCATTATTCATAAAAACTTGCAGTGAGGCTAACCTGCAGTTTGTTTTGTTAATAAATTTATTTTTTTATTATTTCACCAAACTAAAGATTCTGCTTTGTATTTCATGTTGTTTTAAGTCTCAGTTAATGCTACCAGCTCCTTTTTTTATTTAAATAGAATTGAAAGTAGGAATTTGGGACCAAGACCGGTGCTTTTAGGTACAGAGGGATGTTGGAGCAGAAAACGCTTTCTGGTAGAGACCTATGCTCAAGCGAAAGGTATGGTAATTTTAGGATTTTCTGAAGTGCTGACGATCATACAATCTTAATTGACATTAAAATAGCCATCGTTTTTTCCCAATAAAAAAATCAATTCGTAGAGAACTATACAGGTATTGAAATAAAGCAGGATCTTACCGAGTCTAGTCTTTTAATTATGCTAGAATTATATCACATATATATTGATATGGAATAAGCACAATTCGTGGTGTACTGATTTGCTAAAGGGAGTGAAATAGCCCCAATATAAGCATGGCTGATGTCAAGTATTTAGATATGCAGCTTTTAATAGTCTTTAATTGTGCAAATAATGTGTTAATTTTTGTTAGCATGAAACTAGCAGTTTATTGAAGTGGCAAAAAAAAAACAGTCCACACATGTTGTTGATGTACATCAGGTAGGATATTAAACATTTTCTACAGAGCTGACATGAAAAATCCAAGCAAATTCAAATTAAGAACCTCATGTTTGGGATGCTTTTGTTAAGCAAGGTTTTGGTTTAATTTTGCTTTCTTAACAGCATTGTGATATTTCTTCAAACCATGGATAAAGTGCTGTTTGAAGAAAATTAAAAATTTCCGTTATAGGAAATTAATAAAAAAATAATCAATTAAGTCCAGAAACGCTGTGTACCAATCTATGCAATATGTCTTTTTTTCAGGGGCACCCAGCAGCTGTTAACTATACTCCTATTACATTCAGTCTTTGGTTTATGAGATTCATGGACGCTGTAGATGAAGTTACTATGTGGCAAGGGTTTCTTGGGTGGCTTCAGATAATGACATATATATTGAAACTATTAGGAAAGGAACATGGAAACATAAATTAGCATAATCTGAAAGTAAACTAGAAGCTGCAGATTTGGTCTTGAATACCAACTAAATGAATGAAAGAATGTACCGTTACTTCTATTGAGTGCCAAACTGTCCACATTTCATGCACACAGCGAGCTTAACTACTTGGTTATGAGAAATAGCATTCACTAACACATTCTAGCAAGGGTGTCCATGGCCAGAGCTATATTTTCCCATTGAGGTACTTCCAGAGCTAAATCCGCCTTTGTGGTGTCCGCTACCTCTGTGTGATCCTCCAGAACTGGAGTGCAGTACAGCTAGGGAGAAGAACAGTCACATATTTGTTATGAAGCATTTTAAAGAGGCAATATGGATATTTCAACAATATGTGTTTTAGGTCACTGTTTTCTTTCTCCTTCACTCTTATTCATTCATGTTTATTCTGTTTTAATGTCAAAAATAATGCATAGAATAAATATATTATATATTATAATACTTACAAATGCTAACAGAGCCACTTCCCTCACCAGCCAACCTGTAAAAAAAAGATGTACTTTTGCAGTTACCAATGTACTTTCTAGTGAAATAAATATGTCATGGTGCGGCTGTTATAATAGTTTATACTTGTAATTAAAATTGGGGGTTAAAAAGCGTGGAAAATTAGGAGACATGGACCCTACCTGTTCTGTTATTGCAATGCTATACCTTTTTATTATATGTGGGGGATCCAAATTCATTTCAATTAACTCACAGACACTCACACCTGTTATATAGCAATGGATGCAGGCTGCTTTGCCACTTAGTGAATAGACTCTATTAATGTCACATGTATCTACCTGCATTCCTCTCCTTCCAGCATCTTCCTGTAGGTGGCGATCTCAATATCCAGAGCCAGTTTCACGTTCATCAGCTCCTGGTATTCTCTCAGTTGGCGAGCCATGTCCTGCTTGGCCTTCTGCAGAGCAGCTTCCAGCTCAGAGAGTTTGTTCTTGGCATCTCTGACAGCGGCTTCTCCGCGTTCCTCAGCCTCATTTATAGCAGCTTCCAGTTTAGCTCTCTGTTGAAAGGCAAAAATATACATCATACTTATTGAGGAAAATGTGGAATTTCTAAAGACGTAGCAGTCATACCTGAGAAATTTTGGTTATGTTATCCAAGGGGACTCCTTATATGCAAAGGAAGGGCAGAACAGGTCTTAGGCCATGGGTGAAAGTAGACACACAATGTGGACGTTGGAAGTTAAACGCTCTACTCCCACATAGAGCTTAAAAGTACTGTCCACTCAGTTCCCATTTATGATAATGTAGTTTATTCATGAAGATTGTACTACAAACCAAATGTACCTGTTCTTTTACACTTTCAATTTCTCCTTTGAGTCTCTGGATCACCCTGTTAAGCTCAGCAATCTCATGCTTAGTATTACGAAGATCATCTCCATGTCTGCCTGCAGTCATGCGTAGCTCCTCGTACTACAGAGAAAATATTAATAGATTCTGTTATAATATGTTTTTAAGCTCAAAGTGGGTTTCAGAAAAGGTCACTTATACATTTTGTAATAAACCGATGTAAAGCTAGAGGAGCTGTGTAGTTCAGTTCTGTTCAGTAGGATGTGGCATTATGCAAATCCATAAATGGGAGTTAATTCATTAATAAATGGTATTGCAATCATTTTAGATGTATCTGTTAGTAAAAGAGCACCTCCCTCCTATGGTCCTACTTGGGCTGATGAAGACAGGCATTTTTCCTTGGGGTTCCATAAATTGAAATAATTCTAACCCAGTTCATTTCTTGTAAGGTTATCACAAATTAATGCATATGTCTAAAGAGTTGTCTTTGCTTCATCTACATTAAAATGTATATGGTGAATCTCTTTCTATGCAACTCACTCTTGATTGGTACAGGGACTCTGCTTCAGCTCTACTCTTGTTAGCGATCTCTTCATATTGAGCTTTGACTTCAGCAATGATTCCATCCAGGTCCAGATCCCGGCTGTTATCCATGGACACAACCACAGAGGTGTCTGAGATCTGAGCCTGAAGCTGGGCAATTTCCTGTAAAATAACACACTCTGTTAATATAATATTGAGATAACCTGTTTACTCTTGCTGTATCCTACATTATCATATCATTAATCTACAATGAACAAGGAATTTATGAGGATGACAAACCAGGGCATTTTTGTTTGTTAAGAAGAGTAGTGAATACTTACACATGTGACTTAGATGTGACTTAAAGGCAAATATACCCAAATGACACTTTAAACATATGTCAAGTAGCATTTTGAAACAAGAATAATAGGAAAAAAATTGTTGTCCAAGTCCTACATATAACATTGCTTTAAACAATATAAATTTGTTAAGTATAAAACTATGTACCGCGTCAAATAGAGCTCTTAGGAAGTTGATCTCATCTGTTAGCGAATCCACTTTAGCTTGGAGTTCAGCTTTGTTCATGAAAGCAGCATCTACGTCCTATACAGAGGGTAAGAATATGTTAGTTTATTTCATATGAAGCACTGAAATATTATTATAATTATTTATTGATTTACTTAGCCCCATGATATTCTGCAACAGGACATAACAAGTAGTGTGTCACATAACAATTTGGAATTACAGAAAGAAAAGATGAGCATGGCTTTGCCCAAATGAGATTACAATCTCAAAGTGAATCCATTACATATGTTACAGATCTTTTTCAGATCTTTTCCATTAAGGCCCATGAAAACCTAGGATTTTGGATGTATTATTATTAAGATTATAGATGTAAACAGCTTTGGAGCTCACGCATTTTTGGATATATATATATATATAATAATATATATATATGTATATTTCTCTCAGTACAATTCATATGGGTAAACTTGGGGGTCCATTCAATTGTCATTGTCATTCATAAAATGTCTATGGATAAATCTTATTAATTGCCGTGGCCACTTGGCTTGGATCATCTTAACCAAAACATGTATTACTTCAATATTGCTCATCCTATGAAAATGAGTCTAATATTGGTATGGATCTTTACTTACTCTCTTAAGGCTAACAAATTCATTCTCAGCCGCAGTGCGTCGGTTTAGTTCTTCTTCATATCTATTGAATTGAAGTTAAAATTAATGCAAATGATATCCATTTCAATGAGTAGTCTTTCACTAATGTCAAGAAGAAAATTTGGTGACACAACATAGTTCCATGAAGTATAAAATTGAATGTGTTACATTGGCCACAGAGGATGCACTTCCCTCTTTTTGTTATTATACTGTGTGTATATTTATAATTATTATTAATCCTTACTTTCCCTTGAATTCCTCAACTGCGTCTTCCATACTCCTCCTTTCTGCTTCAAGACGAGCTCTATCACATCCCAGACTCTCTAGCTGTCTGCGGAGGTTGCTGATGAAAGCCTCAAATAGAGGTTCAATCTGACACCTGGCAGTTTTTTGGTCTTGGAGAAGAGACCATTTAGTCTCCAACATTTTGTTCTGCTGCTCCAAAAATCTTACCTAAAATACAATAAAACATATTGTCACCTGTGTAAACATTTACAGGCCCCAGATAAATCTTTTTTATGGCAGGCAACTTGGCCCTTGTTACCAGCCTTTGTTTGCTGTGCTCTCCCCCTTGCCAGATTAGATAGATAGATAGATATATCTGAATAGATAGATAGTCTGAATTTATTGGCTTAATTTTTTGTGTGATAAATTGAACATTGTTAGAATATGCCATATTTGGAAAGATTTTGTAAGGTTGAAGTCTAGTTCTATGATAAACATGTATAAATTCGACATTTTTCACGTAAAGAAATACCCACATTTGAATTAACATACCTTATAGTAAAAATCAGGGCCATGTATTGTTAAAGTCACAAAGTGACTTGGTGCATTGGTAAATAGGACATCAAACAAGCTTACATTCTAGTAGAATGTACTACACTCTAAAGCTCCGTACATATTTGGAGGGGCATCAAGATTCCTGCACATACCAATGGCAGAGGTTACAAATGTCATGGCTTTACTCCATTATTTCCCTCGCCCAATAGAAAGTGCGGTTTTAATGATCTCACCTTGTCGATGAAGGAGGCAAATTTGTTATTAAGGCCTTTGATTTGTTCTTTTTCATCTGTCCTCACTCTTTGGATGTTTGGGTCAATCTCCAGATTGAGAGGGGCCAGGAGACTTTGGTTCACGGTAACTGGGGTGATGCCAGTAGAGCATACCGATCCTCCAAAACCAGAGCCACCAAATCCATGACCAATACTAGATCCATAGCCATGTCCACTTCTTGCTGGATAGCAACTTGCAACTGACATCTTATGCCCACCTGATCCAGCACTGTACACACTTTTGCTACCAAAACTTGGAAATGCTTTGTGGTTCTTTGTAGTGAAATAACTAACACTGTGTTTGCTCAGAGCTGGTAAACAAGCTGAAGAAGAACTAAAATTCTTGTGTCCAGAACTGCCATGAGTGGATTGATGTGCCATGTTGCTTCAGATAAAGAAGGCAAGATCCGATTTTGCAGTTGACTGTCCCTGTAGCTTTTGAGAAGTTCTTCTGAGAATATAACAAAACCTACCCCTTTATATATTTGTATAGGACTGGGTTTGGTTACTTTGATGTATAATAAGACCCTTTAATTGCTTCTTATGAGCTTGGATTCTTGACATTATTATAGCACAGTGTTTACGGTTTAATAGATAGTAAAGCTTCAACACACCTAAAATATTTAAGATGAAAAGCAATTTATGTATTTTTTATCTATAAAGCATCCTTTGAGCTTTAACTCCAAAATACTGGTTCCAGAATAATAAAATTCATCATTTTCAAAATAGGTCATCATCATACTTTTATGACAATTATATACCTTTAATATGTTAATGAAAATGGTATACCCCTTACTCAGCTAGATTACTATATTTCAATAGTTGACTGCTGCACTTGTTTTATTTTTTTTATTTTAATGACTGACTTACAGACAGATTTTAGTGAAAAGGATTGATTGTATGAATGCATAGGACAAAGAAAATGTTCATTAAAAAAGAGATTGCAAGTAAATTTATAACAGTATTGGCATATTGGTAGACAGACAGGTTTATTTATTATTATTATGCTTTTAGTTCAACTGTGGAGAGTTATACACTTGAAATATATAATTTTAATATATATAGGGCAGCAGTTATAGTAATTTACCAGTAAAGGTAACCACAGAATATAAGCATGATCTTATGAAAATTCCTTATGGGTGTCTTCATGTGCAAATGGTCCAAAAATGATTTGGACAATTTTTTTATTCATTTTGTCCTGTGTGTTTTCAGAGAACAAATTCCGTTTCCTGTCCATTCGAAAAAAATCGAGGACATTTTAGATTTGGAAATACAGGGTGTCTAAGCACATGTCTAAGGACCTTCGAGTTCTGGGTGTCCACAGTGCTTTACTGCATAATCCTCTAGATTGTAAGCATGCGAGCAGGGCTCTCTCCACCAAATGTATCGGTTTGTTTTAGTATGTCAATTCTTGTCTTGTCATATCCCTTGAACATATGTATTGTATTAAGCGCTGCGTAAACTGTTGGTGCTATATTGATAAAAGATAATAATAATAATCCAGGCAGACAGCACAGTGTCTATGCTACTGTACCCAGGAGGCAGCACCAAGGGCATGTGTGTTGACCCTGCAATAGGATACCAGCAGCCCTGCTGTATGCTAGGAGAAGTAGATCCCAGTGGCGTCAGCAGGGAGGGGGGCAGAGGGGGCCATGGCACCTCCTACATCCCAATGTGCCCCCCAATTAAAACGCCATTCTTTATTTTTTTGTGCAGGGATGATTGACGTGGAGGAGAGAGGCACCAAGTGGTCACTCATGAATACGTTTTCAGCAGCCACTCGGCGCTCCTCAGTCTCCTCTGCGAGGCCTCTGTCTTGGTCGAGGTCCGAATTGTGTGAATGAGTGAGAGGATGAATTAATGAATTTGACAGAATGCATTAATGAATACATGTAAATGATTTGTGTGAATGAGTGAGAGAGTAAATGATTGTGTGAATGAATTGTGTGAATGAAAGTATGAATTAGTGTGTGTTTGTGTGTATAATAGATGCATACTTGATTTGTGGAAAGGCAAAAATGGCACAAGCAGGGTGTTTAAGCCTTGGGGACCAAGATGGCACAGGCAGGGTATTTGTGGGACAAAATGGCACCGGTAGCGTGTTTACGGGACAAAGATTGCACAGGGCCGGCTGTATGGGCACAAAGATATACTTGGCTATTTGGGGACAAAGTTGGCTCATGCTGGGCTGTTTGGGGACAAAGATGGCATGTCCATGTGGGTAATTGGGATGCTGGTCAGATTCTATGTTGGCAATGTGGATGCCAAGGCTGGCCTTTGGGGTGTGCAACCTGTGATCTATACCTGTAATTTAAGGGGTTTTATCTATACCTTTAACGCTGAGTTTGTATGTGAATTCCAATTGATCTATTCCTGCAATGCTGGGTTTGTGTGCTCTGTTGATCTATACCTTCAATGCTATGTTTCCACACATTAGTTATGTATACATGCAAATACAGGGTTTTTATGTCTTATTCAGTTGATCTATACATGCACATGCTGTTTCCATGTGTTGTTTATTTGATTTATGCCTGAACTACAGGGAGTAAGTAAAAGAGAGGTATGGCTTAGTGAATGAGGGGCCAAAGGGACTCTAGGAGCTCTCAATGTCACGGTAGGGTCAGAAAGAGGGAAGACTGTGAGAGTCAGTGCAGTCTAATCTGCAGTCAGTGTAGCAGAGCGGAGGGAGTGGGAGCGGAGGGAGTGATTGCATGCTCTTGAACGTGCAGGGGAGCCCAAGGTAATTCTTTCCTGGGGTCCAATTTTTCAATATAAAATATATTGGAAACAGGGTCTAATAGTAATATATCATGGCAGCAGAGTCTAATATTAGTAAATATTGGCAGCAATATATATATATGTAAGCCCCTATATGCCACTATGTCCCATGATATGCCTTTTAACCTGGCATATAGGGGTATAGGACATTTCTGGAGGCAGAGTGGCATATGGGGGTCAAAAGGCATCTCCGGGAACAGTTTTGTTTAAAGGGGGTTAAAGGGCATATCATGGGGCAGAGTGGCATATTGGAGGGTATAAGGCATATCATGGGGCAGGGTGGCATATAGGAGGGTATAAGGCATATCAGGGAGGCAGAGTGGCACATAGGGGGGTATAAGGCATTTCTGGGGCAGAGTATGGCAAGCCTGGGGGCAGGTTGGCAAATCATAGCTTTTCTTAAATATAAAAAAATAGTTTACATGAATTAATAAAGAAGTAAAAGTTTTTTTTACAAGAATACTGTGAAGAATAATGTGATCACTGTTTTGTTCCACTGAATAAAATTGAACTTTTTCATCTAAAAATGTTTGCAGTAGCAACTGTTTTGATTCCATTATGTCTAATGTATTTAATTTATTAGGGCATTTTAACACTTTTGCTTTCTGGTATTTTAATACAAATAATGTGATAAAAAGAATGTTTTATAGTAACTTGTATGGCAAATAGTGTGACTCAGGTATGTATAAGGGGTGAGTTTGGGTATAAGAGCTGACTGCGAGATAAACTATATGGGGCTGCTCTCCAGATGTTTCCAGGGCTGCAGTCCAGCCCTGGCTATATGGCACAAGACTGAATTTCCCCCAATATTAGAAATGAACTGACCGCCCCATAGTAAGGACGGAGACAGGTAAGGGGGAACCACATTTCCCGGATTGCACGGGACAGTCCCGCAATCCGACTTATGTCTGTTAATAGAGAGGTAATGTCTCTGAAACTGCTCATGTCTGGTAACAGAAGTATTAATTCTCCGAAACTGCTCATGTCTGGAAATAGAGGGGTTCATTTTCTAAAACTACTCATGTCTGGTAATAGAGGCATTAATTCTCCAAAACTGTTCATGTCTAATAATAGAGGGGTTAATTCTCTAAAGCCACTCATGTCTGGTAATATAGGGGTTATTTTTTTAAACTGCTTATGTCTAATAATAGAGGGGTTAATGCTCTGAAACTACTCATGACTGGTAATGACTGTAAATATATTATAATATATATATATATATATTATATATATATGTAATATTAATTTAGAATAAAAAAGAAAAAGCCTGAATATAGACTACCCATAGGAAAATGTTTTACTAGTAAATATTATTCATGCATAAACTATGTTTTATATTTAATAAAAACTATGATGAGAAAATATTTTGTCAACCTGCCCCCCCCCCCCCAGTTATGCACATCTGCCCCCTATATGCCACTCTGCCTCCCTTTGACCAGTGTTCAGACTCCCTGACCATTTGCTCGGAAAAAAACCTTGTCTTATAATCGAACAAATATATATATATATATTATACATCTGTGTGTGCCATCTCAACCACTCCATACTAGAGATGTGCAAATGGACCTGAATCACCACCTTTTATAACTTGACATCCCATCGACTGACAATTCAATGTAAGTTAACCTGTAAACAAACATGTTGCTCTACTTTTTACTGCCATTCGCTGCAAGTTGACAGTCAAGTTGACTTTAGTGAATAGACAGATTGTCCTTTAAGTTGGTCTGAGCAATGCTCTCGACTTGACACAGTCTAAGCCCTTTGTGAATAGATGTTATAGATTTATTTGGCATGGATAATGTAAGAGATTACATGGATGTATACGATGGAAACTACCATGTAACTTTGCCAATGTTAAACTCCCATTTCCCTATTAAATAACAATAAAAAACATAATTCCTACAGCCCCATGTGCAACCACAGCCAGGAATGTTTATTGTCCCTGCTGTACAGCACATCTCTGCGTGGGAGAATGAGGTCTGTTCATTAAAGACAGGGGTAGCAGAAGAGGTTGCAGGAGAGTTGTGGTCTCAAGTTATATGTTGTTTTTTTCAAGACAAGAAGGGCTTTATTCAGATACCATTTTTTTGATCATATTATCTAATTTCCCATAAAAAACAATATGATGACATTTTCTGACTTTTACCTGAAAAATCTTTTACTCATCCAAAAAAGCTAATGAAAAACCTGCTAAATAGATTCTACTATTTGACCTGAGTTTAGAAATACCCAATGTTTTTATGGTTTTTTTTTTGCTTTTTTCTGCAAGTTATTGAGCAATAAGTACAAGTAGCGTTTTGCTATTTTAAATCCATTTTTTTCCAAAGCTGGCCCCATGTGCTATTTCGTGTATCTTCGAAGCAGGCCAATGCAATTTACCCCATCAAACCATATATTTTTGAAAACTAGACAAGGCATTTCAAATGTTGGTATTTTAACCCTTTCCATGCACTTATTCTACTACCACCCTTTGTCAAACTTTGCGGTAGTAATTTATTTTGTGTTTTTTTATCACTAAAATTGTGCTTCAGGTATGGATTTACAGGTCCTGGTATACATCACTATCACACAACACCCCAATGTGTGTTCAGCAACATCTCTTGAGTACAGTGATACCCCCCATGCATGGGTTTGTCGGGTTTGGGAGGTAAAACACCACATTTAGGAAGTGCGCATTTTTTAACTTGGAACTTTTACATCTGTTCCTAATGCCCCCATGTCCTAATAGGACCATCTTTGAAGCTGGCTAATTCAATTTACCCCATCAAACCATATGGAGCCAAACAACTAACTCTACTACCACCCTTTGTCAAACTTTGTGGTAGTAATTTATTGTGTGTTTTTTTATCACTAAAATTGTGCTTCAGGTATGGATTTACAGGTCCTGGTATACATCACTATCACACAACACCCCAATGTGTGTTCAGCAACATCTCCCGAGTACAGTGATACCCCCCATGCGTGGATTTGTTTGGTGTTTTGGGTTAAAAGGCCACATTTGGGAAGTGCACTTTGTTTGGTCAGTCTGTGCGTATGCCATATCATTGAGCCAGGCCACTCCAATTTCCCTCATCAAACCATTCTTTTTTTTTTATTAGACACCCATTGAGTATTTTAAATGCTTTTCCTTTAACTCTTTCCATGTCAAGATTTTTGGGAAGATACAGCACTAATTTTAGCACTTGCTCATAATAATAAACTTTATTATATGTTATTCTTTTTTGCACTTTTTTTTTACATTTTGCTGGAATTGGATGGTTTCTCTGATGCATAATAATTTTTAAATATACCATTTTTTAAGCTTTTTTAAATATTTTACTAATCACATAGTGAATTCAGAGTGGAGCCAGAGTTCTCTAGAGGGTCTGGAGACCCTCTGGAAAACTTTTCTAACTTTGTTATTTTTTTTACAGGAAGGCCGCCATCTTGCAAGTGGCAAAATCACTCGCAGTGGCAGTTGTGACCTCTCTCCGGAAAGGTCACAGCGCGTCCTGGGGTGAGTGTTCAGTGTCGCTGAATGCCTCCTTAATTTTAGCACTTGCTCATAGTAATAAACTTTATTATTTTATTTTATTCTTTTTAGACTTTTTTTTTACATTTTGCTGGAACTGAATGGTTCCTCTAATGCATAATAAATTTTAAATGTTACTGGAGCGGTCACAGCACGTCCTGGGGTGAGTGTTCGGTGTTGTCGAATGCTTCATGATCGAGGCATTTCAGCAACACCATTGAAGTTTGGGAGGTGAAAGTTGATCGCCTCCTAAACTTTTAAAACGGGCATCCGCCGCCATTGTGTGTATGGTGGATGTTGACGCCCACGGGGAGGGGCCAGACATGGCCCATGATGTTGATCTTAAGCGAAGAAAGTGATCGTAGATCTAAACTTGTTTAATGAGATAACGTGTCAATGGACGTTAAGGGGTTAATATTAATTATGAAGGGCCAATAATGTGTAGGTACACTAAACATGGTTGAGCAGGCAATCATGGTTGAGCAGAGATATCGTAAAGAGGGCAAAAAACTCTAGTCACTTGGGGTAGCAAAACCTCTGGTTACAAAAAGTTTAACATACTAATTAATGTTGTGTCTGAGTGGAACACCATCTATGACTAAATGAAAGAACATACGAAGAAGTTACACTTAATAATAAGGCCTAAACAGAGTGATATTTTATAAAATGAAGAGAACTTGAAACTATTATGATTTAAAATGCAATTTATTAATGATACAGAAATAGAAAAATGAAGTGGAATAGCTAAAGAGCGGAGGTGTTTCAGATTTCTGAAACAATACATAGCAGGAAAAGGTAAAGACTAGGAGTTTACTTTTATATTATTCAACTATTAAATCTAATGTTGTCGCTTGGCTGAGAATACATCTCGCTGTTATGTACTGAAGAGCCAGCGAATTCCGAAAGTGCTCTTGGTTTAACAGCTATGGCCGTGTTTTCCTTTGGAGCTGCTGGCTGAACTGAATCCACCCTTATGATGGTAGCTACTTCCGCTGTGTGCTGATTTGTTGCTGATCACGGCTAGAATAAAAAAAAGAGACATAAATAGATAAATGATCAATGATACATTAATGTAATTAATAATATAACATATAATTGGTGGGTATGGAGGGCCCTTGTTTCCTTTAAATGTACAACTCTACCCACCTATGTAACAGAGCATATCATCATAAAACCCTTTATTCAATGTTTTTATTTGCAAATGCATTGGTATTATATTAATACGTACAAATATTGCATACTTACAGATGCTAACAGAGTCATGTCCATCTCCTGCAAGTCTGAATATCAAAATGCATAGTTAGTATTGGATCATAATGGCTCATCATTTCTAATTCAATGTATATTTAGGCAGCATTTATACATGGAAAAGATACCAAAATGTATGCTGATTAATGCACCCCCCCTCCCCGTAAAAACGAAAACTTGTGGAGCTAAGTATCTATCATCTATCTATATACTCTTCTATTTTCAAATATTGTATGTAATGGCAAAATAACATATTCATTATTTTTTTCATCACACCTGCACTCTTCCCCTTCCAGCATCTTCCTGTAGGTGGCGATCTCAATATCCAGAGCCAGTTTCACATTCATCAGCTCCTGGTATTCTCTCAGTTGGCGAGCCATGTCCTGCTTGGCCTTCTGCAGAGCAGCTTCCAGCTCAGACAGTTTGTTCTTGGCATCCTTTACAGCAGCTTCTCCGCGTTCCTCAGCCTCTGCAATGGCAGCCTCCAGCTTACAGCGCTGTAAAGTCATGGAAACTGAATTATTTTCAAAATTTTAAAAATTGTTAAATTAAATTATGGTAAATGTAATTTCAGCTCCATGTGTATGCTGATGTTTTATTGGTACAGCTGTATCTTTGATATGTTACCATAGATACGATGAAGATAAATATTAAAAACCAACAAAATTTTGTCTGATTTCACAGAAGAGGGAAGGTGTAAGAAATAATTTTTATACTTTTATTTTGTCCTGCACGTTTTAGGCCTGAATGCAACTTGAATGCTAGGGACATATGTTATCAACTAGATGACGTAGCTTAGAGGGTCTTCTGTGGAATGCCAGTGTATCCTATGACTGCTAAAATAGGATTCCTTAATGTATACCCTAACGAAATGTAAAGGGGTATAAATAGGCATGGTTACAAGGACAAGGTCTCTTTCTACGCTCTTTCACCTTCATCTCACCAAGAATATTGAGCCTACAGTACCAAATACCACCATTTCCAGCATCCAGTACTGTATGTATTGATACTTTGTTATCAAATAAACCTGCTTAATAAGACATAGAAGCTGTGGTCTTGATTGCTGTTTGGTCACTGGAGAAGTTTAGATATTCAAGACAAAGAATACTGTATCAGAAGGTTTTTAGCTAAGTCTCACCTAGAAGTCTCACCTATGTATTAAACGTTCACCCAGTGAATCGAATTGCCAGGGATGCAGCATTACCTACGGTATGTCCGCGCTATTTGCATGGGCTTTTAGTGATTGAAGCTGGAAACTGGAATTAAGTGTTTTGTATATTCAGACACTAGAAATACTTTATGTGATTTGTTCAGTTGACCATAGGGACAACCTCACCATATAAGTGGTCTAAGTGGCTGGATCCCTCACCTTTCATGTGGGTGGCACTACAACAAGGTTTTCTCATATTTTTGTAAGCAGTTTCAATTAAGACCTACCAGAAACATTGCCTGAGGTTACAATAGTCCTGTCTGCACTTCAAATTAGGTTGGCACTGCAGAGGATCCTAAGAGTTCAAAATTTCTCAGGGACTGCCAGGTTCCTCTGTTGGTCATCCTGTGCTATTTGCACATGTCTGTATCCAGTAGTTGCTAATTGCTCGGCTTATTGTTATTTCAGAAAATATTTGTTTTGGTGAACATAATGCAGCATAATACACATTTGGTTTGCAAAGTTGGTTAAGGTTAATATCAGAAAAAGCTATTTTTGAAAGGACTCATTGCGCAGTCATCAATAAGATGACAAAGAAAATAAATCAGAAATAATCATGGAGCTCCCTCTACAGGCCCAAAGAGAATTACAAAAACTATTGAAATTAAATACATTAGATTCCATCAATGCGTACATTAATCACAATCCTATCCCTTCAATCTATATCATATTTTAACTGAAAGACAGAAATCTTGGGTTCAAGAGTATGAAAATCTGGAAATATCTAGATATATCTAGAGTGGAATCAGTATTTTTGCTCCAAATTGGGAAAAGACGAAAATGAAATGTTATTCCTATTGACATCACTGGTTACACCCAATAAAACAGTTGGAAATGTGTATGATGTAACATATCTGTTAACTTAATAACAGTGGACACCTTGCTGGATATAACCAAAATGTTATCCTCTATACAGGGTGAGGGCCAGATATTTTGTAAATACCACCCCAAGGTATTTCAAAGGCTTGCAAGGCCAGTACAGACACCCTATTCAGAAAAGCTTCTTGCATGTCAGTATCTGACTGGCTTACAAGTTAGAAAAAAGCCTATTTATTTCAGCGAACACAAACATGAAGAAGACAGCGGATAAGAGCCATTCAGCCCATGTAGTCAGTTAATTTTTCCTGATACACAAGCCTTAATCTGTCCTTAGATTCAGTATAGCCATATAGTGTGAGTGACCGATGCATGTTTAAAATCCCTCACTGCATTAGCCTCTACCTCCTCTGCTGGTAGGCTGATCTACTTATCTGCAATGCGCTCAGAAAAATAAAGCTTCCATACATTACATTGACGCTTCTGACCCCCTGGTTTTAAATTATGGCCTTTTGTTGTAACATATCTTCCATGAAGCTTCCATTATGATTAACACGCTACAGACTAGCTGTGCATCACAGGAGTTGCAGTTCTACAAGTTCTGCAACTTGCCTACTTCTCATGCAGAGTCACCTAAGCTCTCAAGACCTCAGAGATCACTCCTTAAGATATAAACTAAGGAAGGGAAATCTATGGTTTAAATGCTTATGTCACTCTACGTTAACTGAACAATGATCCACTTAAAGGAATTACAAGGCTTTTTACATTTTGCTTCACATTAATGTGAGGGTGATGGCTGTATGGTAAAAAAAAAAAAATAGTCACCTATTTCAGGTAATTCAGTGTTTTTACAATATTCTTAATTACAGACCATAAAACCACCCACCCTTAATCTCATGCGTTTAACGCAATATTTTACATCCCATTCCGCAACTGTGGTGACAGACAGGTGAATCATAATTAAGAAATACTACACAGGCACAAGAGGTAACTTATATCAGCTTAAAATTGTAACCAACATAAAATATTAATGTATTAGTTCTACAACACCCACACCCTAGCTAGCTAGTTTATCCCATTCCCTCCCTAAATATTTTGTTTAATCACCTTTAAAAACAATTATCTGACACGGATATAAAAAAGATTATCTCTAATTTAAAAAAAAAAAATTAACCCGCTTTTGATTGGCAATGACTACATGTTAATGTTTGTTTTACAGAATTACATTATCAATATTTTCTTTTTTATATGATTATTATGGCCTGTCTTTTTAAGACATTTTGGTGGTGCTTCCATAGAACATCTGTCTTGTTATCTTAAAATAGTAAAATACAAACCAAATAATTATGAATTAACCATATATATATATATATATATATATATATATATATATATATATGTATATATTATATAAAGCATATATATTCACAATTTCTGAATAATTAAGAAAAATGTAAAATGTGCGTTTGTTTTACCTGAGCTTTTGCACTCTCTATTTCTGCTTTGAGTCTCTGGATCAGTCTGTTAAGCTCAGCAATCTCATGCTTGGTGTTACGTAGATCATCTCCATGTTTGCCCGCAGTCATGCACAGCTCCTCATACTGCAGAAAAGAATATTAACATAAGAGTTCATACAGTGTGATTATCAAACGGAGGAACATTTCGGGTCTACTACCCTCTCCATCCTTATATTGATTCTAGAAAGGGGCAGAGATGGGCTAGACATGTGGACAGAAGTAGGGAGTGTGGATGTGTGCAGATGGGAGAAGAACAAATAGAGCTGATGGGAGGTGAGTGGAACTGGTCAGGAGTGTGTAAACTCAAACACCATTCCCATAATCCCAAAACCAAAGGCTGCCGTACCGACAGGCTGGGGTAAATTCAAAGAGTTCCCGAGTATGGACATTAGACAGGTAGATAGATAGATGGATAGATAGATAGATAGATAGATAGACATTTTATAGCAAGCAAATAATATTTTGAATTTCTCAGTCAATAATGAGATGATCCAGCAGACTTTTAGAAAAAGCAAACATTTATATTTATATAAGAGGTTATTTACAAGCTGCTTAATTATAATTGGAAAATTAAAGCACATTGTAATATATTTTCGTATTACAACATTAGTTTAATACATTTTATAGGAAACAATTTAGATTTTGAGCAGCACTGCCTACGAGAGACTCACCCGTGACTGGTACATGGCCTCTGCTTCAGCTCGGCTCCTGTTAGCAATTTCCTCATATTGAGCTTTAACCTCAGCAATAATGCTGTCCAGGTTCAGATCCCGGCTGTTATCCATGGACACAACAACTGAGATATCGGAGATCTGAGCTTGAAGCTGAGCTATTTCCTAAAAAAACAACACATGAGAGTTCCATTATTTTTTTAAAAAAAAGTGAACTACTGGAAATATGGGAAGGGGGTATATCTGGGAAGGGGATAAACATGACCAAGTTCAAAGACTGAAGACAGTTGGAGACCCTAGCTGAAACTAATTTATATAATTTATAATTATTTTAAGACCTTCACTTTATTAACTTTATTGCTATTTTTTGTTAACTTTTTGTGAGAGTAAGTAAATAACTTTGTGTCACTTCAAGTAGTGAATCTCACCACACTGTCCTATTTGTCTGCACAATTTTTCCTACTGAGGGCAAATTGGGATAGTGACTACAGTAATCCCCATCATGTGGTAGGTCAACGTATAAGTAAAAATGTAAACAAGTTCAGAAATATTGGTATTTACAAGGAATCATGACTGGTTTTATGTTAATACTAGACAGCTAGCACCCAAATCATTGGTTCTTAAACTTGATGGCGTGACCTCATGACTTACTGCATCATACAGAGCTCTCAGGAAGTTGATCTCATCAGTCAAAGAGTCCACACTGGCTTGAAGTTCAGCTTTGTTAATAAAAGCAGCATCGACATCCTACAGGAAACATGTGTTATTACGATGTTCTGATTTATTAAATCTTCAGTTATTACGGTAAATTGTTTGACTTGGGATATCTTACCCTCTTTAGCCCAACAAATTCATTCTCCGCAGCAGTACGTCTGTTGACCTCTTCTTCATATCTGATGAGTGAGATGTGAAATAATTGAATTAGAAAATATCTTTCCATATTTGTTATAATTGTAAAATATGCATTGCAGAGTCGAGGGCTCCAATTCAGCATACCATATAAAAGTTAATTTTTTGCACCCTTGCACCTAAGTCACATAAGAACTGATGGAAGGTTTTGTTTCTCCTAAGTCAGTAGATTGACCCTGCATTGTCAAGAGCAAGAGGCTGTAGTTTTGAGTATAAACCTTAAACATATTTACACATTAAACTTCTCTCCAATAAAATAACACATACTTTCTTTTGAATTCTTCTACTGCATCCTCCACATTTCTCCTTTCGGCCTCCAGATTTGCTCTCTCACATGCCAGATTTTCCAGCTGTCTCCTAAGGTTACTGATATAAGCCTCAAACAGGGGTTCAATGTGACTCTTGACAGCTTTTTTGTCTTGTAGTAAGGCCCACTTGGTCTCCAGCATCTTGTTCTGTTGTTCCAAAAATCTCACCTGTAGCAAAGAAGAAAATCAAATAACTATGAATGTATTTTGGTGGTTGTAGAAATTCTTATAATTAATCAGCATTTTTGAAGCATTTTCATTGTTGTTATTAGAATGCACAGTTTTAATATTAGAGTCAGGGGAAATAAAATGAGATGTGTTGCATGTCTCATAAAAACTACTTGATAATTCTTTTCTGCTTTTATGTCAATGCACTATAGGTTTATGGCTATCCCGTGGATGGCTTCTTGTTTATTCAATTATATTTTAATTTAGCATTTCTACTGCTATTTAAGACGCATGCCTTTCCTTGATAAAATATATTGTAACATGTAACAATAAAAGCAACATTTTGGGAAAATATGGGGGATTCTTCTCCAGACTGTAACTTTAGGAAGATGACCATTCACTTAGACATGACATGTACACACAGAAGTTGCAGTATTAACTGTACTAAATAGTCAGTACACAATAGATTTATTTGTTATCTTCTTGCTATTTTAAGCTGACAAAAAAATTATAACATTATATTTAATTTAATTATAAGAACTGTTTTGTGTAAATTTCGGAAACCTGTACTTTTCATAAAGATGGCGGTATACACATTAGTGCTGCTTGCCTATATTTTGATGATTTAAATCATACTGCCCCATAAATGATTTCCTTATCTACCAAAGGTCGACTAAAAGAAATGAAGACACCCTAAGGTTTTCAGGCTACAACAAATCATAAATGGCATGATCTTAAGCCCTCCGAAGTATCATGGAGTTTATAGATCACTAACAGCTAGAATGCCAGAGATTAACTGCCTCTGGTATACAACATGTTTTATTACCTTGTCAATAAAGGAAGCAAACTTGTTATTCAGGCCTTTGATTTGGTCTTTTTCATCTGTCCTCAGTCTCTGGATGCTTGGGTCAATTTCCAGGTTGAGAGGGGCCAGTAGACTCTTGTTGACAGTAACTTGGTTGATGCCCCCAAGGCATAACGATCCACCAAATCCATGTCCGTGTTCACTTTTAAATGGTAGATAGCTTCCGGTTGATATCTTGTGTCCACCTGAGACAACACTGTACACGCTTTTGCTTCCAAAAGTTGGAATCACTTTGTGACCAATGGACACTTTACTTGTGGTGAAGGAGCAAACACTGTGTTTGCTTGGAGAGGGCAAGCAAGCCGAAGAAGAACTGAAATTCTTGTGCCCAGAGCTGGATTGATGAGACATGGTTGCTCTTTAGGAAGTGAAATAACGATATATGAACTGATTGCAAGGTGTGTTGCGAATGAGTCCCTCTAAGACAGCAGAGTTTTACCCCACTTATATACAAACTTAAGTGGGTTTGGCTACTTTGAAGCGTAATAAGTCCCTCTAATTGCTTCCCATGAGTTTGAAGGATTGGCGTTTTCACAACCCAATCTTAATAGTTTAATACAATTTAATAGAATAGTTAAAAATATACAAGATAGCAACACACCTATAAAATTAGTTAAGATGAAAAGCACTTAATACTGATGAGTTTTCTCCAGTAACAGATTATACCTAATCTTCATTAAATTTTAGACCATGTATTATAGCTGATGTCATTACGAGTGCTGGTCAATTTATCATTTATTCCATAGAACCTACTTACTGGGCCACCTGGACAAAGTTGGTGAACAACCAGACAAAGTAGAAGATGCTATAAAAAGCAAAGTGACTTAAGTCTTATTATGTTGACTGCTGATAGCAGCTGCATAGACAAATACATGTACATATACATCATACACACGCACATATATACTATATATATATATATATACACAGTGGTGGCAGAATAGAAACAAATGGCCTATCTAGTGTTAAGTTTTGGAATAATTGTTATGTATGTTTAAGTTCTACCAGCACAAGTAGGGATATGGTCACATTCTAAACGGATTTTACCATGTGGTAATAAAACATATATTGTTTCCAAATTTATATTTGAGGAACTCATATATCATAAGAGACCAGGATTAGATACATTTTTTGTGCTTTCTTGCAATAAATAAAAATACGGATACAACCACCAGAAACCTCCTCCTCCGGTAATACAGATGAAGTACTGGTGAAGAATGGCCTCAGAATTCCCACTAGTTGGCGGTTTGAATCCATTATGAATATTCCAATAGAACTTTGTCTTACTCCTGAATTGGTTCTGTTGCAGCATACTTCCATCTCTATTGGTAGATATAAAAGATTGCTGACCTTTCATCTTATTAATGCCGCTAGGTCCATCATTCCCAGATTCTGGAGAACAGAGTTCCCCCTCTGGAGGCCTGGCTGAAACGGGTCATTTTTACTTGTAACACGGAAGACTTGGTAATGTCAGCTAAAGGTCAGGCTTATAAGAATGGGCTTAAGTGGCTTTTATGGAACAACTTTCTCAAATCGTCAAAATTCACACGTGTCTTACATCCACCGGCTCCTACTTAGTACAATATACATTGTAGGGTTTATGGTTCTACTCACTCAATTTGTCTGGGCAATTTTCACACACATTGAGGTCTTGGTTTTCCTTTCTTAAGATTTCAATAACCAGTTTATTATTTATTATTTTTCTTTATTGTCTGCCACGCTGCCTGCTGGTTGGGGGGTTGTTTTTTCCCCTTGTTTATCCCGTTTTTTGCCGTATTCGTATTCATGCCTATCTACTTATTTGACAAGACGTTTTAATGTATATGTCTTGTTTGTGTTTTCTCCTGCTTTTCCTGACGGATTTATTTCCTTTCTTCTGTCCATTTCACCAGGGTTATATTGTTACACATTATTGTGCTTTCATAATCTGATGTACTTGTATCTTTCATTTTTCTGGAATATTCCTTTTGTCATCTGATTAATCCTGTATGGTTTTGTAAAGCCTTTACATTTTGTAATGCTTTGATATCTCATATGTAGTATCTCAAACATATTTTGCACCTTTGTTGAATTTTGTTTTGTATGGTACTCTGAGATTACACTGTATTACTATTATTATAAATAAAGGTGGATTGAATAGCTTTTATGTTCTCATTTAACTCAATGGGAAACTGTGATATTATAATTTCTCACCTGCAGTATCCCAACACAGGTCTAAATATTTTCTTTAAATGTTGTACTCTGTAGTTACGCTTTTTAAAGAGGGACTGATACATTTCATATAAACACAAATAAACTTGGCACTGAAAGAAAGAAATATAGTCAGGTTATTATTTTAATTTAAGTTGTTGAGTTTTGTATTTCTAGCTCAACTGTCATCACTGCCTCCATGAAGTGGGTAGCCACGGCATTTCATGCAATATATCACTCATTTCCCATTAGTGAAACTTTAATGAACTTTGCACTGGCATTCTATTATTAAGTACGAGACTGTAAATGTTACCTCTCTATGTGTATTGTTTATACACACTTACACGCACACCACAAATACATATCTATGTAGCTCACGTCTATAAAGAGGGGCATGCAAGAGGAAAGCCAGCGCAGCATCACCTTAGATGTACACATTTGGAAAGTCAGATGCATAGAAACAAAGAAACATCTTTCTTTCAAAACAAAATAACTCGAAACTCTTTTGATAACTGTAGGTGTATCCCATTGAGTTGAATGGATTTGTCTGTTTTTACTTCTTCCTCTATAAACAACCCAATTTTATATGTCCACCTAACAAGGGTCCATCACCTTCTTCTTCCCTTGTAAAAACAAAACAGTAGTATTTATTTAAGCAATTGGCTAGATCTTTATCCTCATTTAACTAACTCCCTTCATTTCTATTTTTATTTAATTTATTCCTGGTTTATGTTTTCTTCTCTCGTTTATCCTTACTCTAAAAAGGGGGTTTATTACCCTTTTTGTTAACCTGGCAATTGTCTCCTCTGTGTTTTTTTTCCAGTGCATTTAATAATGTGCTTTGCCTCCCTAAGCTTAGCTTTATATTTGCTCCCATCTTCCCAACTTTGAGTCTAAAAACTAGCTTTTGCTTTTTCAGTATATTTGGCACATCCGCAGAGTACCACTGTGGTTTCCTTTTTTCTTTTAGTTTTACTATCAAGGTTAATGCAAAGTTTTGCTCCCTATAGCAGAGCATTTCTCCTGGACTTCATCTTAGACCATCAGAGACTTGCCTACAAATCTCTCTATTTTAGAAAAATCTTTTTTTTCAGTAACAGAAACATTTTAGGTGTGTAAAAGCTCCATTGGATATTCCAATCACTTGCCCTCAAATGTACAGGGGTTTCAGTGACACTAAGTATATATTAGATTGTGTGACGGAGAAAAGAATCAGAACCATATCATATTAACAAAGAGCTAAATCCCTTCTTCATATCTGTATACTTTCACAGCTATTTTCAAGATAAAATAAAAAGTAATTATCTTAAACAATTGTATGTGAAATATAATAAGAAAATAACCAGAATAATTCTTGTGGAGTGACCAAAGATATGTGTCATGCATCCAGACTGCAAAAACACTGCTCTGTAATTATACATAATGTTCTGAAAACTTTTATAACTTGAAACATCTTTCAGGGAGTTAATGGATTTAGAGTAGTAAATACTCATTGATTAAATATGTGTCACGCCATTAAAGTATTCAAAAGTAACTATAGTCACTTAGAAGCCTCCACATTATAAATCATTAGAGATTAGGTACATAGTTTCAGACACTGCCTTTTCACACAGGAAAAATGAATGTTTCAAACAAAAATGTAGCTCTGCTTGACACTGAATAGTAGGAAATAAAGATGCCTATGTGTTGTGTTAACATTTTATAACACTTTTTAATGGCAGTATTGACATTTATGATAATTACTATGATTCCTAACTGTTATGAGGCTTTGAATGTAAGGTAGTCATCTAAATGTCATTTTCCTGCTCTCTGCACCAGATATGCATCATGTTACTAACACTGGACTAATGTCCTGCTTTCCTATTCACTACTGTCAACAACCTGCAGTCCATGCTAGATAGCAGCAGATATGTGTGTAAAATGGGTGTTGGTTGCACGTATAGTGGTCATCAGGGGGCCAGGCGGTGCCAGGACTCCCCTAAAGCTCACCTCTATATATACTCCTGTGCAAAAAAAGTTGGGATATCCATTTGTTAATATATCATTTTACTATGTTATGAAATGTACTTTTTCTGTACTTCCCATCTGAGGTCCGGGTTAAGTAATGCTTCTTCGGTTCTCCGGGTCACGGGAGCGGGGTCTTAACACGCCCCACTTCCCACCCATTTCCCCTTTAAGTGGTGGTGTTTCCTATGATGTCAGCAGGCACACCCACTGACATCAGCGGGAACGCCCCTAATGTCAGTAGTGCCGCCCACCAACGTCAGCAGGGCCCCCCACTGATGGCTGCGGGAAGGCTCTAGGTATCCGGAAGCCCTGAAGTTCCCAAGTATGCTTCCCATATTGTCATTGAGTTTGTTCACCAAATGATAAGTTGCATGAGAATTGATGAAGCAAATGTTATCTTGAAAACATATCTATTGGTCAGCTCAGTCCATCCCACAGGCTAGGGCCTTAATAATAATATATTGTCCTCTTGGACATTTTTTTACATACTGTAAAAAACTAAGTGAATTATCTAAATCAAAGACATGTTTTATGACACACAGACTGCAGTTTATTGAACAAATGAAGAAATCCCAAACAGTGCATTGAAATTAGAAAGCATACATTATATATTTAAGCAAGCAAGTCAGAATGTCTTGGTTATGTTATACAGTAACAGTAATTTTAAATATGATTATGTGATGGCTGCTACTTTCCATAGCTTTGTTTGAAGTACATATCCCTAATTAAAAGTAATCATCTTGGAAGCTCATTTCATTTACTACTGGGATAGTGGCAGCCTTATTACTCATTATAGATAGATAGATAGATAGATAGATAGATCAGCATAAAGTCATAATTAAAGTGTTTTTTTGCCATCAGGAATAATATTTGATATTATTTTTTATTTTTGCCATGCATATAAACTGATTTCTACTGATCAGCTGGAAAATGTAATAGCTAACTTTTTTATCCAATGATTCTTATCAAATGTAAGATTCTACATCTTTTTTGAACTTGATGTTTTTGAAGATGAAGTAATACTGTAGCTGCTACCGGAGGTGTATGCAGGGCCAGAATGGCCAGAACTATAACCTCCTTTGGAAACATAGCCTCCACTAGAGCCATAGCCGCTTCCGCTGCTGAATCTGTGTCCACTTGCTGCTCCACTGCCACTGCTCATCCCACCATCGCTGTAGAAGTTTCCTGCAGCTCCCATAGATCCTCCGCTATTGCATGCTCCTCCAACAGTGGAACTTACTACAGCTGTAAAAAAAGTTATGCATTATTTACAGTAATTTAGTATGTACATTGTCATGAACTATTTGAATGCTATAAATAATGTGATACTCACATATCTTAACAG
The DNA here is from genome assembly GCA_009364415.1 of Spea multiplicata. Taxonomy (NCBI): domain Eukaryota; kingdom Metazoa; phylum Chordata; class Amphibia; order Anura; family Pelobatidae; genus Spea; species Spea multiplicata. Next base: position 58,031 of record VKOC01016789.1, on the reverse strand, counting down.
ATCCAGCTCCTTCTCCAGCAATCCTAGAAATAAAGGCACACACACATTGATTTTAACCAATAACATCAATTATGGTTTAAATCAAGCCCAGTCCATCTAGAATATATGCCACAAACAAATGTAACAAATTGTAACCATATATGCCATGTATTTTTTTATGTGTGCCATCCATGTTGGAATTGGTCCTGTCATTTGCTGATTTCATAACCTGTTCACAAAATGTAAGGGGGCACTGGACCATTGCTGACAGGTCCCTCACTATTGAGAGCCTGGGGCAGCTGGCTCTCTTGCCCCATGGAAGTTTTGGCGCGGCTCCTTGCATACATTTAGTATAACTATCATTTTCTAACTCAAATTTCTTAGGAATACATGTTCCAATTTAAGTCTGAGCATAATAGACTCTAACATGCTTTAAAACACTAACTTGGGACAGGCGTGTCAATCTAGGGTCTTTCAGATAAAAACATGGATATCATCTGATCATTCTATTTTTCGTTCTATATTGATTAATGTGAAGGTTATTTTAGCTTAACACTTGAAAATAACACAATTTATTATTAATAATAATTATATTATATGTGCGGGTAGAATATAGGTGGAACAGAAGCTGTGTGATGGGACTGGAATTGATTAACATCAGCATATCTATTTTATGTCTGCAAAACCCCAAGAAAGATTGGCGCTCCATGGCGGTGCAGTGTGTGCCTTGAGAAGCCAGTTGTGTGTGATATACTGACCGGCACTCCTCTCCTTCCAGCAGTTTTCTGTAGGTGGCGATCTCAATATCTAAGGCCAGTTTCACATTCATCAGCTCCTGGTATTCTAGCAGTTGGCGAGCCATTTCCTGCTTGGCCTTCTGCAGGGCATCCTCCAGCTCAGAGAGTTTCTTCTTGGCATCTCTGACAGCGGCTTCTCCACGTTCTTCAGCTTCTGTAACAGCAGCTTCAAGCCTGGCACGCTGTTTAGGACGTTTTGAAAAAATTCTCATTACATTTCCAATTTGCTGGCTTTTAATGTTAAACACATCTAGTATGACATAGTGGCATCATGAGAAAAGTATAGTAAAAATGATACCATTTACTATACTTTTCTCCTGTTTTCTCAACGGCTAACACGGTACAAAACCTTTTATCATTTTGACATGGAAGATAGTGGCATCATAACACTATGTGATTTCTTTAAATATGGCTTCTGTAAAACGTAAAAAAAAAAAGTTAAATATGAGTTCACTGTTCTTCTTGTTCCAATAATGAATGAATCCATGTTCTTTAAGTTTAAACATTGGTTTTACCTTAAAAGCACAACACTAGTATTAGTCTTCTAAAGGCTATATTTCCCTAGAAAAGTAGGGAATGACAATTCAGCATTCTGTTTGTGGTGAACATGCTTACCTCATTCACAAACATTTAGAAGTTAATGTCTGAATACATACGCAAAGGATATTTTTCTATTATGCTATTCTTTTATACTCTTACTGATTTAACTGATTTATCCTATGAAAGTCATTAAGAATATATGACTTTTCCATGTTCTCATAATATTTACATTTATATCATCTGAAAAACTAATGCAGCATTGACAGCATAAAAATTTTACTTTAATACATATTTAATTATTAATTAAAATGTATTTGTTATGTATTCAAATAAGAGAGGCATCAGTTTTGTTATAAGCCAAGTGTTTGATTAAACAGGAATAATTTTTTTATGTCAAAAATAGGCTCGCTTTACCTGTGCTTTTGCATTATCGATCTCCCCCTTAAGTCTGTTAATAGCACGGTTCATGTCAGCAATCTCATTCTTGGTGTTCCGTAGATCATCTCCGTGTCTACATGCAGTAACTTTAAGCTCCTCATACTGTAAAAAATTCACAGTATGGTTATGACAATCAAATCTACCTAGTTTTTTTTAAAATACTATAAGGATATTAGTATTAACATAAAAAACATCACCTTTTGATAAAGTAAAGTTAGCCATTTGGTGTGTGAACTTACTTTTGATTGGTACATGGCCTCTGCTTCAGCTCTGCTCCTGTTAGCGATCTCCTCATATTGGCATTTAACCTCAGCTATGATTCCATCCATATCTAATTCCCGGTTGTTATCCATGGACACAATTACAGAGGTGTCTGAGATCTGTGCCTGAAGCTGGCATATTTCCTGAAAATTAAAAGTAATTGGTATTCACAAAAGATATATATATATTCAGAGAGCACCAGAATATATTTGGCAGGACACATGTTATGATATGTTAATAAGATTCATGGAGGTCTGTTGAGGACCATATAAACAAGGAGTTGAATAATTACTCATAGTTAAACTAAAGATGCTAAACTAAATGTTTTTATATTTTTTTTTATATTAGGTTTCTCATCAATACGGAACCAAGATCAATTAATACATCTAAATTCTTTACAACAATTCCTGTCGATGCCATTTGTATATATATAAATATCTTTTCCATATTGTCCCAATTTTGCTGCCTGTTCTCCTAAATATTTTAGTTAACTTCTTACCGCCTCATACACAGAATTAAGGAATCTGATCTCGTCAACCAAAGAGTCCACCTTTGCTTGCAATTCAGATTTATGAAGAAATGCAGCATCAACATCCTGCAAGAGAAGGAAATCTGTTACAACATTTACTTGCCATAATGTTTTTTTTTATTTATTGTACTTACTCTTCTCTGAAAATTACCTTTTTGAGTGCTACAAATTCATTTTCGGCACATGTACGCTTGTTAAGTTCCTCTTCATACCTGTTGTAGTAGATGGTGATGAATGTGGTTGGTTATATATCTCTATATTCTTTAGGTTTTTATACCATTTTTGTGCATGTTTAAAACAAAACCAAAAGAAACATACTTTCGCTTGAATTCTTCTACTAAATCTTCCACAGTTTTACGTTCCCCTTCCAGGCGAGCCTTCTCACATCCCAAGTTCTCTAGCTCTCTCTTCAAGCTGCTAATATAAGCCTCAAACATTGGCTCAATGTGACTTTTGACAGTTTTTTGGTCCTGCAGAAAAGCCCACTTTGTCTCAAGCATCTTGTTCTGTTGTTCCAAGAATCGCACCTAGGTTTAAAACAAAATTCAATATTTTTTAAATAATGCATTTTCATATTGCCTGTACTTCACATTTCTTTCCAAATCAAACATAAGGTCTTAAAATGCAGCAACACAAGACTAAATATTCTAGAACACTTTAACTTGTTTAGGACAGAGCCTATTACCTGGTTCTTACCTTGTCAATGAAAGAAGCAAATTTATTATTTAGAGTCTTGATTTGTTCCTTCTCCTCTTTCCGAACTCTCTGAATATGTGGGTCAACCTCCAAGTTGAGTGGTGTTAAGAGACTCTGGTTGATGGTGACAGGTGTTATGCATCCACTTACAAATCCTCCACCAATGCCATAAGAAGGTCCACCAATTCCATATCCTATACCAGCCCCCATACCCGCTCCAATACTTGACATACCAAATCCGTATCCACACCTCCCAGGTTGATAACCTCCAACTGAGATTTTACAGATGCTTCCTGAACCAATGTGAGAGGCACTTCGGCTGCTGAAGCTTGGGTGCAATCGAGCACTAGAACCAGCTCCTCTTCTTGATGAAACAGAGCTTACGCTGTATCTTGTCACATTTTTTGGCAAGCACGCGGAAGTCGAGCTAAAATTTTTGTAGCCGGAGCTCTTGCGGTAAGTCTGTTGAGACATGGTGTTTCGTAGTAGGAACAATTAGGATAGATCTGACCGCAACCCGAGCTCAAAATCAAAAAGTCCTACTGAATCCCAGCCACCATCTCTTTATATATTTAGATAAATGGGCATGGCAGTTCATTAGAATTTAAAAAAGGACCCTATGATTGGGTTTTACAAGCAGAAAATGCTGGCAACGCATTCCTTACTGGATTTTAAGACACAGACTGCAACACACCTATGAAGTTACAAAAGATGATAACTACTAACAGTGGTTATTTTCTCATCTATAAAACAACATTTTTATATATTTAATGTGCAGTGATAGTTCCAAGGAATAATTAAAATAAACAATTTAAGATTTCATCATTCTGCTCATCATATCTCTTGACAGGTGCTGGCTGAAACTTTTTTTTAATGTTCCTTTCGGCTTATATAAATTATTTGCATTACATAAGCTATGGTGGGTAAAAGTGCAGGAAAACCCTTCCACTTAAAATTAAGGGGGTAGTAGAAGCATTATTAAACGCTCATCTACAGACACCAGACAGAAGGCTTGTTTTTACCTCAGAAATCCCATGGTGCTGCCACAACCACAAGGGATTCTGGGTAGGTGCATGCAAATAAGGTCATCAATAATCACCTTGTGTATTGTCTGGTGTCTGTAGATGAGTGTTTAATAATGCTTCTACTACCCCCATAAATTATTTGCAAATTTATTAAACATCTTCTGTAAATGTGTATTTTTAGAAACACTTTAGTCTTTGGCTGTGTTTGAGTAAAAAATGTTTATTGCATGAGAACAGCTTGCATGACGTAGGCTACTTTACGTAAAGTGTGTAATTAATATGTAACTAAAATAACTTTTATAAAACCTTGTATTCACCCATCTTGGAATGCAGCTCTGGTGCTAATAAGCGTCTAATAGGCGTCTATTTATTACTATCATGCGTCCTTTCTAACATTCTTTTAACACGTGGCCTCATGTTGCAAGATAATGTCTTTGCATGGATTAATGCATTAATACAAAGTTAAATTACAGATCAGGAGCTTATTCTGCAGAAATGTCATCAGCACTAGAATTTAGCGCATTTTTGTATGTGCTATTTATTTAAAATCTATGCCACAAAGAATGGCAAAGTTTAATGTACTTTTCCATGTTTTGTCTGTTAGAAGTGATCTATCGGTTGGTAATATGCCCATGTCACCAATATCATATTGCCCCCATGCCTATGAAAAAGCAGTTATTTAAGAGCTAGTGAATAATCAGTTATACAGCCCTAGTACAAGTAAATGCATTCTAATATTAAATTGATCACCTATGTGGCCTGGGGTAAGATTTTAAGTATTGTTATATCACAGCTGCCTGGACATCATCGTCTAGAGTTGGAAGCAAATATTTCAGAAACAGGTTACAGCTTAGTTAAATAAAACAATGGCTTTTGGCCTCCAGATGTTGTTGCTTTAAGCAAAAACTGGGCCACAGTTTTCTCCCAACTAACAGTGGATTGGCCAAATAACCCAGTTCCCGGTAAAAAAAACCCCAACAGAGCTGGTCAAATACCAACATGACTGCGAAGGTATGATTTGAGGCTTTATGTCTTGGAGCTTGTGGATGTTTTTTTTACTAACAATGGATTGGCTAAATAACCCAGCTCCCAGTAAAAAAACCACAGAGTTGGTCAAATACCAACCCCTTGGCAACCCTATGTGTGGCACCATGACTGTGACGTGGGGTGTCATGGTACTGTTACTATTATACCATTTTAAGGCCATTTCTTTCAGTATTGAATTTGACAGTCCTATGTGCAACTAATGGCAGGCAGGGACTGATAAGTTAGCTATGATTATTTCATAAAGGACTGCCAAGACCAAATACGTATTGCATCATGATCGTGCAAAGAGGTTTTCCTACCTTCTCAAATATAAAAAGATAGAATTTGCAGAAGATAAGAACCATTTTAACCCAACTTGTCTGCCCATTTTTCATGATGTAAAGACCTTGGCCTTGATTTAGATTAAGGATAGCTTTAAGTTTGTCTCATGCATGTTTAACTTCCCTTAGCCTCAATTACTTCTGCTAGGAGGCTGTTCTTTCCTGAATTTTTTTATCATGCAAGCTATTCACCATTATAGTAGACCTCCTCTGAATTCTTTCTGGAATGTCCATACCTTATTAATGTTCTGTTGTCACTGACAGAACAGTGCCCCAAATTAAATATTTTGTCTTGGGATTTTTACCCCCTAAATGCATTATTTTACATTTATCAATATTGACCTATAGCTGACACACGTATAAAAAGATATATCTTACTTTTGAGACCCTTTATAATATCACTGATAAAAGTACGGGTCCCAGTACTGAACCCTGAGGTACCCCATTAGTATCAAGACCTTGCTCTGAATATACACGATTAACTACAACCTTCTGTCTCCTGTCACTCAACTATTGCCGAGCCATTCAACTATCTTAACATTCAAATATAATAATGCAATTTAGCAGGGACAGTGTCAAATGCCTTACTAAAATCCTGATAGGCTATATCTACTGCTCCCCCCTGGTTTATTATTTCTGCAGTCAAGCCAGGCTGTTTCTGATGTTGCAAACCTGTTACATCCAAGTATTTAACAATACTTTCCTCTAGAATGGTTTCCATTAATTTCCTAACTACTCATATAATACTTATTGATTTGTAGTTGTACCCCATGATACTTTTTTGTAACAAGGTACTAATATGCTGTACGGCTTAAAGGCAATTTACTTTTAGGGGTATGATGCCATTATCTACAGTTGCTTATCAACATAGGAAGTGGAGCTGTCAATTTTGTGACACAAGGGCATTTCCAACCATTTAGCACTGGTAATTTGTTCTTTGTTTTTAAATATGGCCGATTTTCATGTCTTTCTGTATATTGAGCACGGACGTAAGGTATCCCCATTTCAAATTTTTAAACCTATATACATAGTGGCCACCAATGTGTTTTTTAAGCTGACTTTAAGAATGTTTTTTTCTTTTTTTTAAAACATGTATTCTTGGTGAGATATATAAAATCCTGTTTTCTTTCTTATGACAGGTACTTGGTTTAAAATCCTGACCATTTTGTTTTGGTTTAGTGACACTGTGTTTCAGTTAGGACTTACCTGTCATGGGATGCCTCGACATGGCAAGTAAGCTTATTTGCTTTGGCCAAAACACAGTACTAAAGTTTGGATTTGAGTGCTAGCCATGTATTTTTCTTTACTTAAGTTCCTGTAGCCATATATCAATTACCCTACACTCATAACTTAAATGTTATTTCTTGATACAAATTAGCATAGTAAAACAATGCATTGCTCGTATACATTCATTTTAACAGAGAAAAATTGGAATGCATGTCTTGAGTAAAAACAATGTGTTTCATGGATTTTTGGTATGGTCCATTATACGTACCTGTATTTTTCTGCTGTAACTATCTTAAGTTAATATATTTTAAGATCCATTATTGTTGGTCAATTACTACAGTGAACTTGCTACTTATGAAAAGTCTGTTATTTCTTTTGCAAACAATTTATGGATAATGTCTGTGATACATTTTTATAAGGATCATGCTTAGGAAATGATGCAGTTTTAGAAAGTCAAACATTAAGTAGGAAGATGAATTGAGGTGGTAGTTTTCAGGTGACTGAAATATGTCTTGAATTAAATGTAAGAGACAGAATATTTTTATGATGATTGCAGTTTATTAAAGGATTATCAGAAAAACATATTGACAGAAAAAATCAGGAAACAAGGCAGCCCATTTGCCACAACATAAAACGATTTCTGAACAGACATATGTGTAAGTGCTTAGTGTTTTAATTCTAGGTGACATTGGTTGTAGGGATAATTGCTGAAATTAAAATGTTTTTTTTTTACATCAACCAAAACGATCAACAAAACATATAATCAGGTACATTTTAAGCCATATAATATGTAACCACAGAATTGAAGACCATAGCCCCTCGCTCACAGCAAGGTATGCGTAAAGACTTTAATATCTCTTGGAGCTTGTGGATGTTTTCGACACAACTTTTATACTTGAGCTGCTGCCACCTGAGGAGCCGAAGCTTGCAACCTTTCCACTGTTTGCACTGAAGCTTCCACCTCCTACACTGTATCCTCCACCAATTCCATGTCCAATACCAGAACCGTATCCACTTCCACCGCTAGTGCAGCTGCCACCGCCAACTCCATATCCATGACCAACTCGACTGCTGCCACCGTAGCTTGAACTCACAACAGCTATTAATGAAAATAATAAAATATATATTAAGTTGTCATGATGGAACACTCCAGGTAAATTAATTCACATTAAAATCAGAAATGCAACTTACAGATGTTTACAGCTCCCACTCCTTCTCCTGCCAACCTATATTAAAGAAAAAACATGTGTTTAATGTGGCACATTCCTTTGTGACAAACAACATGATAATTTACATTTTGTTCTTCATTATCACGGATCCACTCACATTTATTAGGGGTTAACTTACCTGCACTCCTCTCCTTCCAGGAGCTTCCTGTAGGTGGCGATCTCAATATCCAGAGCCAATTTCACGTTCATTAGGTCCTGGTATTCGCGCAGCTGGCGAGCCATGTCCTGCTTGGCCTTCTGTAGAGCAGCTTCCAACTCAGCCAACTTTTGTTTGGCATCCTTCAATGCAAGCTCTCCACGTTCCTCAGCCTCAGCAATTGCACTCTGAAGCTTGGCAGACTAGAGGCACAAAGAATGACTTAAGACTGATTACATAGTTACATAGGTTGAAAAAAGACATGCATCCATCAAGTTCAGCCTTTCTCATATCTGTTAATTGCTGTTGACTAGGGAAAAAATTCCTTCTTGACCCCAGAATGGCAGTCAGATCTCTCCTTGGTTCAAGCTTTTCCCCATAATTTAATCCAGTTCTTCATAACTAAAGTCTTCCATTCGTTTTATTAGTTTTGTAGCTCGCCTCTGCACCTTTTCCACTGCTATAATATCCTTCTTTAGAATAGGTGCCCAAAATTGCACAGTATATTCAAGGTGCGGCCTTACCATTGATTTCTAAAGAGGCAAAATTATATTATTGTCCTGCAAATTGATGCCCTTTTTTATACATGACAATGCCTTACTGGCCTTAGCAACTGCTGACTGACATTGCACATTGTTGCCTAGTTTGTTGTCTATAACAATTCCCAAATCCTTCTCATTTGTTGTTATCCCTAATTGATGAATATATTTTTAATGGTTTAATGTTTTTCGGAAATGTTATTAATATTGCATTGCTATAACCTGGTTAACATCATCTTATGTATATATTGATGTTAACCATGTAAAGATATATTACGCTCATTTGAACATATGCTACTTCAACAACAAAACAACTAGTTTTCCAAAGTGACAAATTATTTGTCTTTGTCACATAAAAAATAACTTAATCCAAAAGAAAAAATACTACCCCAAAGATAGAACATAATGTACCTGTTTCTTAACACTGTCTATTTCAGAACGTAGTCTGTTGATCATACGATTAAGCTCAGAGATTTCAGCCTTTGTAGTTTTCAGATCATCACCATGTCTTCCAGCAGAAACTCTTAGCTCTTCGTACTTGAAACAGAAAAAGGTTTGATTATGATAAGCGAATAGGAAAGTGTGTAAAAATATTAACAATGTGATTTACAAACTAAAATTACAAAGGAAAGGGTATACCTTGCGCTGATCTGTAATATTACTAAGAACAATACTTTATGCATTGTAAGAATACTCACTTTTGATTGATACCAGGACTCTGCCTCTGCCCGGCTTCTGTTGGCAATCTCTTCATACTGAGCTTTCACTTCAGCAATGATACCGTCCATGTCCAGAGCTCTGTTGTTGTCCATGGACAAAACGACTGAAGTATCTGAGATCTGTGCCTGCATCTGGGAGAGCTCCTAAAAGAAACAAAGCACAAATATTGCTAGAGCCTCTACGATAGGAAAGGGTAAAATCATATACGCATTAACTATACAGTACATTTCATCCAAATTACCCATCCGATCCTGGAGGTCAGTTTTAAAACATTGACACTACACTTCAAGACACAGTTATCCTTAAAGGCACATTAGGTAAATACTACACTTTGAATTGCAGAATGCCAAATTAAGGATTTTGATGCTATATTTGCTGAGATATCATGTGAAATGCCATTCATTTGGTAGGGGCAGGCTCATTGTAAAAATGAAAGTCTTAATAACATTAAAAGTGGAGCATTAACAAAAAGTAGCTCGGCATAAAGTTTTCAAAGCTGAACAGAGCTATGGTTTTACCTTTATTCCTCTTTGAAATGTGTTGAATGTTGCTTATTGAAAGACATTTTTTCATTACTATTAATAGTTTACTATCATTTGCTGTTATATTATCATTGAACTCATGTAAGGATTACAACCAGGCTAGGCATAATATCCCTGGGCCAGAGAATTTTTATACTCTATTTAAAGTTTGCTATGGACACATTTACAAAGTTGCATGAATTATAGAAGGCATTAATGTAATTACCGCATCATAGAGAGCTCTTAAAAAGTTGATTTCATCTTTCAGAGCATCCACCTTAGCCTCCAGCTCCACTTTGTTCATGTAAGCAGCATCCACATCCTGCAGATACAAAACGGCATAGAGGTCTTATTGTACAGATCGATGGACTAATAAACCATGAAACGTGTATTGGATGATATCTCACCTTTTTCAGCACAACAAATTCATTTTCCGCAGCTGTGCGCTTGTTGATTTCTTCTTCATACCTATCAAAAAAAGCCCATGTTGTCTATATGTAATAATGAATTACTATGCAGTTACAATGAACATGATGCTAAAAGTTAGATCAGCAGCTCTGCACAGAAGCATAGCATAGAAACATAGAGTTTAATAGCATTTAACCTAACTAGTCTGGATGTATTAAAATAGTTGAGCTATATAGCAAAATACCTTTACTGTCTCTATTTGCTCAAATCCATGTTAACTGTTTAAAATGAACAAAAACAAAACTAATATATCATAAAAAGGATTGCTAATTTCCAAAATAGTGCTTATTTGTACACAAACTACAACATACATTTTTAATGGCATATAAGCAATGTATTTGGAAATATAGTAAGACATTATACACTTACTTGGCCTTAAAATCCTCAACAGCATCTTGCATTTGTCTCAGTTCAGAATCCAAACGGGCTTTGTCATTTCCCAGACCGTCCAGTTGTCTCCTTAGGCTGTTAATATAAGCTTCAAATAAGGGTTCTACGTTTTTTTTCACTGTTTTGACACCCTGTTCTTGTAAGAGTCTCCATTTGGTTTCCAGTACTTTGTTCTGTTGCTCCAAGAATCGGACCTGAGTGGCAAAAAATATTCATAGTATCTATAAAATACGAATTGAGCAAAGAGTATGTGGTAATAGGTCTAGAAAGTATCTTCAACTATACAACAGAATCCACAAACCCATATGTTCACAACAACTACTGGAATATAGTCAATAAAACCAAAACAAAAACAAAATAAAACAACATTACTTACCTTGTCAATGAAGGAGGCAAATTTATTGTTAAGAGTTTTAATTTGCTCCCTTTCTTCTGTGCGAACTCTTTGAATGTGTGGGTCAATTTCCAAATTCAGAGGAGCTAAGAGGCTCTGATTAATAGTAACTTCTTGGATTCCTCCAGGAGGGCACACTGGAAACCCAGGACCACCACTGAATCCAAAGCCAATCCCACTACCAGCACCAAACCCAGAACCATATCCATGACGGGACTGAGAACTGATGGAAATTCTTTTGCTCCCTCCTAAATTGTGAAGACTTCTGCTGCCAAAGCCACCATAACTAGCATGGCTAGAGTTGGCACCTCCACAACCAGAGCGGCTGACAGAGAAGCTGGTGTGGGCAGCCCCTGATGGGACAGCAGAAGCAGCACTGAAACCTTTTTTGGTTCCTCCAACAGAGTATATTTGGCGAGAAACTGACATGGTTCTTTTAGACATGTAAAGATCTGATACTGAAAATGAGCAGCAACAAGAAAAAGTGAATTTCTCATGAATGAAACTCCCCTATTTATCTGTCTCAGTGTATGGGTTTGGTCACAGGGATGAGAATGCATCACCTTACATCATTAATGGGTTTGGCATGCGTCTATACGTTGAGGTCATCTTCACATCTATTTTACCCAATGTGCAAAAGTTTGGTTTCTAGGTGAATCCTCTTTTTAGACAATTCTCAGTATGAAACTAGATGTTCACCTATCATCCACACAGTGTAAAACTTTGTTTATGATAAAAATGACACAAATACAATGAAGTTAATACAGCCAATAAGAAATGCATTAATACATTGTAAGACACTTAAAACTTGTCAAGGAAAAAGGTGGAGTGTAATGAAAAGAATGGTACATAAAAAAAATAACGTAACTATTTACATATAAATGATACCGGATGCAAACTTATATCTATATCTATACCTATATCTATATCTATATATATATATATATATATATATATATATATATATATATTTCCTGTATGACAAAAGCAAAATTCTGACATAGCACTCCCCAAAATGCATGGATTCCTAAACATAAATATATCCAACTTTTGAAAGATTTGAAAATATAAAGGACATTCACTACTCCTTGAGAAAAACGGTGGGTGTTCTGCAGACCAAAGGGCTGGATTTAGACCCTCCACATAAATACATTCAATCCTCAAAGCTAAGTGACACTTAGGGGTGCTGTAAGAGCAAGTGTGACCCAGTATGTTTGTGTGTATGGGCAAGCATCCATGTATGTGTGTGTATGGGTAGACGTGTTCGCACAGAAGAAAGGGAGCAAATTAAAACTCTTAACAATAAATTTGCCTCCTTCATTGACAAGGTAAGTAATGTTATTTTATTTTTTTGTGAATGCATGGGGCTTAGCATTGATTTAACATGGGATTTCAAAATTATTATTAAACATGGATTACAAGGCTAGTCCTCCACACCTATCTAAAACTGACTATTGTTGTACTTGAGAGTATGAAGTCAGGAATGTGCTGAGCACCGCAGTTTTCAAAATAATCTTTAATAGTCTACAACTGAGATCTCATAAAATCATGAAAATTACCTAAGACTACACTAAGAGCTATTAGGATTGATTAGTGTATTCATTGAAACAAAAAAATGTACTCAAATATAGGGGCACAGATAGAATATACATAGTCTATAAGTTTTTTCTATTTCAGAATTCCTTTACATAAGCTGTCTTTGTGTTATACTGTTTCCCCCCCTGAAAGTTAGTGGAAAGTAACACAATGCCTCTCATAAACCCTCAGTTATGGAGCAGAGCAGCTGTTGCCCCTACACCTGCCAGCCTAGGTCAGGCTATCTTACCAGCATTGTAGGCCCTGGGCAAAGCACTGCACAAGGACCCCTACCCACCCCCAGAAAAAAAACAACAAGTTGTGAGGCGAGGATTAATCAACAGGAACTCACGTATACATATGCGTGTACATGTAAGGGAAAGCAGAGGGGTGCTAGCAGCTTTTAGTTTGGCAGGCAAGGATATGATGTTGTGCAGTGGATGTCCATACATACACACATATATACATGCACTGTCCTTACACACGCCTGCCCATACACACACACATATACACATATTCTGCCCTTTACACACCTGCTGATATACATACACTGCCCTTATACACACACACATATATAATATATATATATATATATATACACACACATATACACACTCTCGTATTCAGGATTTCACCCGCGCCGCACCCCTCCTGTGGAATTCCCTTCCCCGTTCCCTCAGACTTTCTGCCTCGTACGCAACTTTCAAAACCTCTCTGAAAACCCACCTGTTCAGGGAAGCGTATAAAGTTCCTTCCCAGTACTCCCAACCATCATCATAATCAAGCCATCTGAATAATCAACAGCTTCAACACATCATCGGAACCAGATCAACTCATCCCCATCCAAGCCGTCCTCTCCTATTGTCTTACTTCCCCCTCAACCACCGACTAATATTGTAAGCTCACAAGAGCAGGGCCCTCTTCTCCTTTGCACCCGTTTGTTATTATATGTGTTATTGTATGTGTTCTTCTGACTGTAACAGTGCTGCGGAAACTGTCAGCGCTTTATAAATAAAGGTAATGTAATATCCACTGCCCATATATACTGCCCTTACACTCGTCTGCCCATGCCTTACACACATATACATATACACTATTTTTACACACGCCTGTCCATAGGTGTACACTGCGCTTACACAAACATATACACATACACTGCCCTTATGTATGCCTCCCAATACACACACATATACACAAACACTGCCCTTACACACACATTGTAAGGAACTGGGTCCATGCTGATGACTGAGAGGACCCAGTGCGCCCAAAGATGGAGTTCAGGAGTCACTGCGCGGTAGCGGTATCTAGGTTTGTGCAGCCAAACACTAGCGCCCTGATATAGCAGCAGATGTAGTCCAGAACGAAGTTAAATCCTGCAGGCACCCTGGAACAGGCATGAGACATCACACAAGTCTCATGTGTGTGATGCTACAGGCTGGGAGTATGGAAGCTAAGCAGAGAAATATAGCAGACACATAACAAGCAAGGGACAGGGAGACCAAGCACAAAACATAACCAGACAAGAAATACATGTTACTGAGCACAACAGTGAACAAGACAAGGAATAAACATAACCAGACAAGATATACATAACAGGGCACAGCAGGGAACAAGACAGGACACCCCGCTGCCGGGGATGCAGGACAGACTGATACACATAAATACAAAAACTAGCCTAGGACTGTTTGATAACTATTGGAGATTCCGTCACATCATATGGCCATAGTATGCTTAGCCCACCACTACGCCAAAGTACTCCAATGACGGTGGGTCCTAACGCTAATCCCTGCTGACAAAGGTACAAAACAAACCAAACCAAACATGAAATCCAAACACATAGCACTGAGATATACCATTAGACTACAGACTGAGACAAACACACGTTCTGCTTCACTGCTGAGCATGACGTCATATTCCGGCGCTCAGCATGACATGTCGGCACCACACCAGTGCTAGCTGCCTCGCGGAGGAGACGGAGGGGCACCGAGCGGTTGCTCGGCACCCCTCTTTCTCTCCTCCATGTCAATAATAATTTAAAAAAAAGATGGCGTTTCACTTAGGCTGCACGGGACCCGGGCAATGCGGGCCATGCAGTCACCTAGTGGCACCCCTGCTGCCGTGGCGCCCTGTGCGGCCGCACAGCTCGCACACCCCAAAGGCCAGTCCTGACTGGGGCTGATAATGGGGAGGAGGGCACAGGGCATCTGAACACTTAAGGCTGGCCCTGTGTGCAGCTTACTGTTGCTAAAGGCTCGTAAGCACTAAAAGGGGCAGACATATTAGTGAAATCACCATTTGTGAGTGACACATAACTATCGCTAATTAAAATGAGGCACTGACACTGAATAGGGGTAATAATCCTTCCAGTTTATGTGACAACTGATAAGGACTAATATACATAATTTAAGGTTAGGTTAAAATTACTGGAGTAATGCAAGAACATTCTACTTTACAGAAAGAGCAGTAATTCATGAAATTCCATGAACTACAAGTAGTACAAGCAAACATTGTAAATGGATTCAAGAAAGCTTGGGATATGTATATAGATAACTTGAATTTATTAAATGGACATAGTAGATTAGCCAATAGATTTTTGTTATCACTATCTATACAAGTGAACCCCAGCCCCCTGCTTCGCTGGGCATCTTCACTCCAAATGAAAAGTCCTACTCCTTGTGAAAAACGGTCGGTGTTCTGCAGATCAAAGGGCTGGATTTAGACCCTCCACATAAATACATTCAATCCTCAAAGCTAAGTGACACTTAGGGGTGCTGAAAGAGCAAGTGTGACCCAGTATTTTTGTGTGTATGGGCAAGCAGCCATGTATGTGTGTGTATGGGCAGACGTGTGTAAGGGTAATGTATTTGTGTGTATATGGGTAGTGCATGTGTGTGTGATTGACCCAAACATTCAAAGAGTTCGCACAGAAGAAAGGGAGCAAATTAAAACTCTTAACAATAAATGTCCCTCCTTCATTGACAAAGTAAGTTATTTTATTTTTTTAGTTTTGGTTTTATTGACTATATTCCAGTAGTTGTTGTGAACATATGGGCAGGCATGTGTAAGGGAAGTGTGTGTGTATTAACAGTTGTTTGTAAGGACAGTGTATGTGTTAGGGCAGTGTGTATGGGCAGTGCATATGTGTGTCATGATCCTACCCAGGCTGTGGAGCTGCACATCTCACTCTTGTTTCAGTTTCCCTGTTTTGCTTCAATCCATTCCTGGATTTCCTTTTGCGCTGTTCTGATCTCCCATTCCTTGCTTCTGCTTCCGATTTTTGCTTTGTATCCTTTATAAGGATATATATGTATTTATTTTTTTTTACACATAGAATATATATATATATATATATATTGGCAGCAGGATCTCATATTGAACATATTGACAACAGAGGCTATATATATATTATATATATATATATATGACAGCAGGGGCTATTTTTTTTTCTTTTTTTATTAAGATTTTCAAATTTAAAAAACGTTCCTTCCATGATTAACATAAGAAATAAAAAAGAAATATGTTTTCCATACTTTCACCAATTTATAGGAAGGTAAATAACCATTATAATCTCTATTACCAACTTTACATATAGTGTTCAAGTTGTAGGGAGCGTCTAGTCTGTTTTATCACTATAAAAATTTTCCCAAGGTCTCCAAATTTGTTTGTATAGATTTAGTTGACCTCTAGAAAAAGCCTTGTTCCATCTTGTTTTGGTATTCAAACTGTATAACAACATCTCTCCAACTTATCTTTTCCGCTTGTTTCCAACTTCTTGTCTTTCCAACTTCTTTCCGCTTCTTGTCTTTTCCATTTCCTCGCGATACATAATTTTGCTGCTAAATACAACTGAGATATTAAGATTTGTTGTACCTTATTCAATACCGGAAGATTAATATTAAATAAGAAGGATTCCACTCTGATGACTAAGAAGGATTCCACTCTGATGACTTTTTGCAACACTTTTTTTCCGGCGGCGGGGGGGGGGGTCAGCATTTCACACTTCGCCTCAGGCAGCCCAATGTCTTGGGCCGGCCCTGCCTAACATACAACCACATTTTCGCTCTCTCATCCTTCTTATTACCTCTCCCCTTTCTCCCTTTCTCTTTTCATTATCTTTCCATATCATTTCATTCTTTTTTCATATCTCTCCCCTCTATCTTTGTCTCTCCATTTTCTTACTCTCTATTCTATACAATCTTTCCCCTCACTTTCCAGATTTTAGCTTTCTGAAGTCCTGTGGTGGGAGTGTGAGGACTATACATACCAACCTCTGTTTCAGTGCTTAATCAGCATAAATAGCCGCACGCATATTTAAGAAAGAAAGAGCTGGCAAGGTGGCAAACACTGGTTTCCAGCTGCCTGATTGCCCCCACAGAGTGAGGACATGTTGAGGTGAGATGTCGGGCCGCACAAGACTGAAGGAACAAGAGCTCTGTCTTTCTCTATACTTTAAAGACAAGAGAAAGTGTAGCTCTCAATTTTGTGAATTTGATTTTGGATTTCAGCATTGGTAATTTTTTCTTCCTTGTTTTTTTACGTGGCTGATTTTCATGTTTTGCTGCCACCTAGTAACGTGAGTGCAGACATAAAGGGTCCCTGTTTTTAACTTTTTAAACAAATTTACCAGCCATCAGTTAGCAGCCACCAACCTTATATTTTTTTGACATTCAATTATAACAACTTTTATTAGTTAGTTCCAAGAATAAGAAAGATTGATATCATTACATATGAGTTGGACTGATTAATCAAACATAGTCATAGATTATGCCAACACATTTATTTGATCATAGCTTTTGTACAGCTATACATTAGGTTAGGTTATACATTCCTAAATCTGTAAGTTAATATTTTCCTCCAACTTTGATTTTAAGGCTTGATGATATAGCCACTCCCTTTTGTTGATGTGACTCTTACTGGGTTTACTAAAAATAGAGTATAGACACAGAGTCAACAATATATATAGGGAGTCAACTCAGAAGTACTAGAGAAACAAACCAAACAAAGCCAACTAACCAGCAAGGAAAAAGATCACTTAAGAAGAACCTAGACATTACAATTAAGCCAGCGGACAAGGGGGTGCTGCGGTGCTTATGAACACTAACGATTACATAAAAGAAGCACACTGACAAATCTGATCACAAACACTATGTCAAACTTCAGGAGGATCCCACAAACACCTACACCAAAAAAAAACTCAAGAAAACCATAAAAGGACTGCCGTCCAACATCAATCAACAGGTGGAAGGTCTGGCGCCAATGGACACCAAAGTGGGCTGCTTCTATATGCTCCCCAAAATACACAAAGAGGGAAACCCCTGGAGAACAAAAATTTCAGGAGTTGGAACACTTACAGAAAACAGATCTTAAAGGGATCACCCAGATACCACCGATCTCTTAAACAAACTTGTCAGCATTGGCACAGTTCCCGATGGCATCATTCTTGCTACCATGCATGTAGAATCCCTCTACACTAATATTTCCCATTGTGACAGTATAGCAGCATGTTGCAAATCCCCTGGAACAAGAGAACCTGGAAATGGAACCCATAACACAACTAATTGTAAGGGACCAGGAACCAGATAGATATAAAAGGTAAAATATAATAACATCTTTAATAAGGCAAATGAAAAGTACAGATTCGTAGTCCAAAATGTATTCAAAAGACAAGCCGGGTTCGGTAGCCAGGACAGGTAGTCAGATGAGCCAGTTCAGGAATACGAAGATCAGCAAAGTCAGTATGCAATACCCAGGAATTAGGAGCCAGGAGAGAAGTCAGACGAAGCCAGGTCATACACAGGAATACAAAATAATGCACTTGGAAACTGGAACAGACACAAGGGCAAAGAGGAAGCTTAAACAGCCTGAAAGGAATTTCCTGATTGCAGCCAGGTGGGTAACTCTGCTACTTAAGAGGCAGTTAGTTAGACATCAGCTGAGTCAGTCTTGACACAGGGAATGCAAGAGAGGAAAGGCTTCTCATTTAAAATCAGCATAGAACTCAGGAGAACTACATCTCCACTTGCTACACCACACCACTGGTATATCTCCACCACATAGAAGATATCCTTATCATCTGGACTGGTAGCGAAGAGGAACTCCTCAAATTTCATGAAGAATATAATGCCTTCCATCCCAACATAAAATTGAAACTGAGCTACCCCCACACAAACATCCAATTCCTAGACACTACCATTTACAGTCCATCCAGACTTTACTCTACCTCAAACCAACAGATAAACCAACTTACCTAAAACACAAGTTTCCATCTCAGACATATACAAGCGCATATGTTCAGAGTCTACAGACCGAGATAAACATCTTCAGAATCTCAGGAAGGAGTTCATCAGCCATGGATACAGTGTAAAAATCACAGACTCTCAAATACAGAAAGCCAGGTATATCCCCAGAGAAAACCTTCTGATATATCAGCAACCACAAAAGAGATATCGAGTGCCATTGGTGGTAACCTACAATCCACAAATTGAAGCCCTACGCAAGATCTCGAGGGAACTACAAGCAATCCTACACACTGATGGAAGACATCGTATAATATTCCCACACCCCCCACACTACTTTCATTCAAACAACTTCCAAGCGTGCATTGTGAGAAGCACCCTTCACAGACAAACAGCAAATGGTACCTCTCCTTGCCAACACATCCACAACACCGATAAAATACTAATACCTGACTCACACTTTCACCACAAAATCAATGGCTGTTTTACATGCAAATCATCTAACGTGGTGTACCTCACATACTGCACATGTGAAATGTATGTGATGTATGTGGGGGAAACAGGCCAAGCATTACAAAATTGGTTTCATGCCCACAGACATGCTATCAATCAGAAAAAATAGATACACCTGTTGGAGAGCATTTCTGTCGGCCTGGGAACAGCATACAGGATGTAAAGTACTGATGGGATCGTTCTGCACCCAGAAGGAGAGAAAAATATGTGAGGTCAAACTGATATGCTGGTTTAATGCCTCAATAGAGATGCCCCCTCTAACCAGGGAGTAAACTGATCAAAGATGCTCTGACTGAACTGTATCTATATATTAGTCCGGCTAATTTACTGCTGAGGAAATTCTCCATTACCGCTGTGTTTATTTTACCTTTTTGTTAACGTGTGATCTGTGCTTTTGCATTTAGAAAATTCTGTTTCACTTTAATGCCTAAGAAAGGGACAACTTGGTCTTCAAAGCTAGCAATTAAACTTTCAGTTAGCCAATAAAATGGTATCATCTTAACTATACTTTTCTTCTATCTTGCCTTATTGTGGAGCCTTGCGGTTTGGACTCACGTTTATCGATAGTAGGAATTTATAAGTTTGGATTTGAGTGCTGGCCATGTAATTTTCTTTATTGAAGTTTCTGCAGCCATATATCAATCACCCTACACTCACCTCCGTTTTGATAACTTTTAAGTTCTTACATGATACACATTAACATAGTAAGAAAAGGCATTGTTCTTACAAAATAGCATGTATTTTAACATAGTAAAAATAGGAATGTATGTCTTGGATTCAATAACGTCTTTCATTTATTATAATATTATAAATTAAAATATATTTTTTTTTTTTCATTTAAAATAATGTGTTTCATTTTTTTAGTTTGGTCCATTATATGTACTGCTGTAACTAATAAAATTAATATGTTTTGAGATCCACTACGTTTTGCCAATTACAGTGAACTTACTACTTATGAAACTGTTTCTTTTGCAATCTACATAAGCATTATAGATAAAACCTGTAATACTATTTCATAAGGATCATGTGTAGGAAATGATGCCCTTTAGAAAGTCAAAAGTAAATTATAAATATGCATTATAGTTGTTGGTTAATTTAATGGTGTCTGAATTTTGTCTTGAATTTACTAAAAGACACAGAATGTTTTTATAATGATTGCAGTTTATTGAAGGATTATTAGAAAGACATATTGGCAGAAAACTCCATAGCCTCTTTACACTAGCAGGAAACATTTCAGCCCATTTGCAAAAAACATGTAAAACCATTTTCATACCATGTGTAGAAAAGTGTATGCAATAACTAGACATGCTTAGTCTTTTAATACTAGGTGACAATTGTAGGGGTGAAAAATTGCTGACTTTAAAACAGTTTTTACATCAAGCAAACAGATACAGAGAATGTGTGGTGGAAAACATATAATAATATAATAAAGTACATTTTAAGCCACATGTAACCACAGAATTGAGGACCCCAGCCGCTCACAGCAAGGTATGAGTAAAGACTTTAATATCTCTTGGAGCTTGTGGATGTTTTCGACACAACTTTTATACTTGAGCTGCTGCCACCTGAGGAGCCGAAGCTTGCAACCTTTCCACTGTTTGCACTGAAGCTTCCACCTCCTACACTGTATCCTCCACCAATTCCATGTCCAATACCAGAACCGTATCCACTTCCACTGCTGATATGGCTGCCACCGCCAACTCCATATCCATGACCAACTCCACTGCTGCCACCGTAGCTTGAACTCACAACAGCTATTAATGAAAATAATAAAATATATATTTAGTTGTCATGATGGAACAATTCAGGTAAATTAATTCACATTAAAATCAGAAATGGAACTTACAGATGTTTACAGGTCCCACTCCTTCTCCTGCCAACCTGTATTAAACAAAAAATATGTGTTTAATGTGGCACATTCCTTTGTGACAAACAACATGATAATTTACATTTTGTTCTTCATTATCACGGATCCACTAACATGTATTAGGGGTTAACTTACCTGCACTCCTCTCCTTCCAGGAGCTTCCTGTAGGTGGCGATCTCAATATCCAGAGCCAATTTCACGTTCATTAGCTCCTGGTATTCGTGCAGCTGGCGAGCCATGTCCTGCTTGGCCTTCTGCAGAGCAGCTTCCAACTCAGCCAACTTGTTTTTAGCATCCTTCAATGCAAGCTCTCCACGATTCTCAGCCTCAGCAATTGCACTCTGAAGATTGGCATTCTAGGTGCATAATGAATGACTTAAGACTCATGAATGTGTTTTTAAATGTTTAAATGCGTTATTAATATTGCTATCACTTGATTAACATAGTCAAACTATATAGAAGTTAGCCGTTTAAAGACATGTTATACTCATTTGAACATATCCTAGTTCAGTTTTACAGTTAGATTGCTAAATAAGCAAATGGTTAAATTCTATTTATAGGCTGTAGTTGTCTTTGTCACATGTTATTCTTCTTAAAAATACCTATTTTGCTAGTCCTAAAAATCACCCAACCCTGAAAAGTAAAAGTACCTGTTTCTTAACACTTTCAATTTCAGAACGTAGTCTGTTGATTATACGATTAAGCTCAGAGATTTCAGCCTTGGTATTTTTCAGGTCATCACCATGTCTTCCAGCAGAAACTTGCAGTTCTTCATACTGTAATTAGAGGCAGAAATAGCAAAATGAATGCTATTCAAATTTAATACATCAGTGTGCAGTACTAATTATGATAAACGTATACATTTTTTAATATTTACATTTCAAAATTTGTAGAGATAAAATCAACAGCTACTATGAATGAATGTCTGTAAAATGATACGTTGAAAATAATTTTAAATGTATTTGTGTCTGTTTTACCCACATTGGCCCTGCAGCTTCAGCTCCTGTTAGGATGCCCTGCACTGATCTGTGATGTTACTCAGAACATTACTTTATGCATTGTAAGAACACTCACTTTTGATTGATACCAGGACTCTGCGTCTGCCCGGCTTCTGTTGGCAATCTCTTCATACTGAGCTTTCACTTCAGCAATGATACCGTCCATGTCCAGAGCTCTGTTGTTGTCCATGGACAAAACGACTGAAGTATCTGAGATCTGTGCCTGCATCTGGCTGAGCTCCTAAAATAACAAAGCACAAATATTGCTTGACCTTCTACAATAGGAAAGGATACAATCATATACGCATTAACTATACAGTACATTTGATCCAAATTACTGATCTGACCCTGGAGGTCAGTTTTAAAACATAGGTATTATACTTCAAGACACAGTTATTCTATAAGATGCTTACGGTAAAACTATACTTTTTATTGTAGTATACCAAATTAAGTGTGTTGAAACTTCTCACACCTTTAAATGCCATATTGGCTGAGGTATCATGGGAAATGAAGCACCTTTAAAGGGCAGCATTTAAAAAATAACTTGACATACAGATTTCAGCAAGGGTTTTATTTCCATTCCTCTTTGAAATGTGGAGAGTGTTGCTTATTAAAACACAATATTTATTATATATTATTATTATAATTACACATTGAACTCATGTGAGGATTACAACCAGGCCAGGTATAATGTCTCTGGACCAGAGAATTAATATACACTGTTTCAAAATAGTTATGGACAAATACACAAAGTTGAATTGTAGAATGCATTAACGTAATTACCGCATCATAGAGAGCACTTAAGAAGTTGATTTCATCTTTCAGAGCATCCACCTTAGCATCCAGTTGCACTTTGTTCATGAAGGCAGCATCCACATCCTTTAGATACAAAATGACATATATGTCTTATTGTATGAATAAATGGTCTAATGCAACATGCATATTGGATGATGCCTCACCTTTTTCAGCACAACAAATTGATTTTCTGCAGCTGTGCGCTTGTTAATTTCTTCTTCATACCTATTTAAAAAAAATGTAGTCCATGTTTTCTGTATGTAATAATTACCATGCAATTGCAGTGGGCATTATGTTGCAGCAGCACTATGTAGAAACGTACGCAGAAATGTAGAATAGAATGACTTTTTTTTTATTCTTTATTGGTTTTTACTGGGGTTCACAATGGGAAAAATGCCTCAAATACAAACAAGCTACAAAACATAGAAAGATATTTAAACTTCAAAGCTTAATTTAAAAAAATGGACAGTCATTCAATCAAACAATCACATGAACATAGTCGATTGTCGCGCGCTGGTCGTCAGAAAAAGCGCAAGCATATAATAAAGGTAAAAAAAAGGAATTGGAGGGATATGAATTATATTAAAATTGTTAGGTATCAAATTTCAACCACACACCTTACCATTTGAGTGCTGAGCCTCTGCTTTTTTATTTTGGATTTATTGAAGGACTTGGTGGTACCCTGACTCGTGCACCATCTCACAACTGAGTGCTGTATTCCAACCTTTTGTTTCTGTGTATGCCATTTCACCTCATAGTTATTACACTTGACAGATGAGTGGTGGAATTTATATAGGCTAAGGAAGGGTCTACCATCCATGGAGAATTTTATTTGGGTTTTCCTGTATATTTAAGCAGTAAATTGCTCTTTCCCCATCTTAAAAAGTATGACATTTAACCATCTTTTTGGTTAATTTGAGTGTAAGTATGAGTGTTTGGGACATAATCCCAAACCCCTATCTGGTCTGTCTATATTAAAATAATTGAGCTCTATAGCAAAATACCATTACCTCACTATATTTACGCTAATTTTCATGTTAACTGTTTAAAATGAACAAAAACATAGCTAATAGCATCATTACATGCAACCCAAATAAAACTATTGCTAATTATCCAGACCGTATTTAACGCAAATTATTTTTTGCATCTAAATAATCTATTTGGAAATATAGCAAGTCATTATTCACTTACTTGGCCTTAAAATCTTCAACAGCATCTTGCATTTGTCTCAGTTCAGAATCCAAACGGGCTTTGTCATTTCCCAGACCGTCCAGTTGTCTCCTTAGGCTGTTAATATAACCTTCAAATAAGGGTTCTAAGCTTTTTTTCACTGTTTTGACACCCTGCTCTTGTAAGAGTCTCCATTTGGTTTCCAGTACTTTGTTCTGTTGCTCTAAGAATCGGACCTGAGTGACAAAAATATTCATAGAATCTATAATATTAATCCGCATTGAGCAGAGATTATGTGGTAATAGGTCTAGAAAGTATCCGCAACATAACCCACAATCCCATATGTTCACAGCAGCTACTAGATTATAGTCAATAAAACCAAAACAAAATAAAATTACTTACTTTGTCAATGAAGGAGGCAAATTTGTTGTTAAGGGTCTTAATTTGTTCCCTTTCTTCTGTACGAACTCTTTGAATGTTTGGGTCAATTTCCAAATTCAGAGGAGCTAAGAGGCTCTGATTAATAGTAACTTCTTGGATTCCTCCAGGAGGGCACACTGGAAACCCAAATCCTTGTCCGACACCAAATCCAGATCCCAGTCCACCAAAGCCAGCTCCACTACCAGCACCAAACCCAGAACCGTATCCATGACGAGACTGAGAACTGATGGAAATTCTTTTGCTCCCTCCTAAATTGTGAAGACTTCTGCTGCCAAAGCCACCAT
The DNA here is from genome assembly GCA_009364415.1 of Spea multiplicata. Classification (NCBI taxonomy): domain Eukaryota; kingdom Metazoa; phylum Chordata; class Amphibia; order Anura; family Pelobatidae; genus Spea; species Spea multiplicata. The sequence goes on along the minus strand of VKOC01016789.1, from coordinate 32,896 downwards.
AACTAGCACGGCCAGAGTTGGCACCTCCACAACCAGAGCGGCTGACAGAGAGAGTGCTGAAGCTGGTGCGGGCAGCGCCTGATGGGACAGCACAAGCAGAACTGAAACCTTTTTTGGTTCCTCCAACAGAATATGTTGTTTGGCGAGAAACTGACATGGTTCTATTAGATGTGTAAAGATTTGGTGCTGAGAATGAGCAGCAACAAGATAGAATGAATTTCTCTTGAACGAAACACCCCTATTTATCTGTCTCAGTGTATGGGCTTGGTCACAGGTATGAGTATGCATCATCTTACATTATTAATGGGTTTGGCATGCCTGCTAGCAATCTATATGTTGAGCATCTCATCTGACTAATTCACATGAATATTACCTGATGTGCAAAGTTTGGTTTCTCGATGAATCCTCTTTTTTGGCAACTCTCAGTATACAACTAGATGCTCGCCTGTCATCCACATTGTGCAAAACTTTGTTAATGATTAAATTAACAAATTTCCTGTTTCCCTGTATATAAATCCAATAAATTTAACACAAACATAGTTGCTAGTTGTGCAGAATAAAGTGTCATATTTCAGACAAAGTGTCTGCAAAAATATAATAACATCTTTAATAAGGCAAATGCAAAGTACAGGCTCGTAGTCCAAAATGTATTCAAAAGACAAGCCGGGTTCGGTAGCCAGGACAGGTAGTCAGATGAGCCAGTTCAGGAATATGAAGATCAGCAAAGTCAGTATTCAATACCCAGGAATCTGGAGCCAGGAGAGAAGTCAGACGAAGCCAGGTCATACACAGGAATACAGAATACAAAATAATGCACTTGGAAACTGGAACAGACACAAGGGCAAAGAGGAAGCTTAAATAGACTGAAATGAATTTCCTGATAGCGGCCAGGTGGGCAGCTCTGGTAGTTAGTTAGACATCAGCTGAGTCAGTCTTGACACAGGGAATGCAAGACTGCTCCAATCTCAACCTGGCACAGAGAGGAAAGGCTTCTCATTTAAAATCAGCATAGAACCGTGACACTAATACAGTTTATACTCAACCACAACTACTTCATATTTGGACAGGACTTTTATCTCCAAAGAATGGGGATGACAATGGGCACACAAATGGCACAACAATATGCTAATTTGTTCATGGCCAAACTGGAGGAGAACTACATCTCCACTTGCCACACCAAACCACTGGTATATCTCCGCCACATAGAAGATATCCTTATCATCTGGACTGGTAGCGAAGAGGAACTCCTCAAATTTCATGAAGAATATAATGCCTTCCATCCCAACATAAAATTGAAACTGAGCTACCCAAACATCCAATTCCTAGACACTACCATTTACAGTCCATCCAGACTTTACTCTACCTCAAACCAACAGATAAACCAACTTACCTAAAACACAACAGTTTCCATCTCAGACACACCAAAAACTCAATTATCTACAGTTAAGCCATAAGATATAACCGCATATGTTCGGATTCTACAGACCAAGATAAGCATCTTCAGAATCTCAGGAGTTCATCAGCCATGGATACAGTGTAAAAATCACAGACTCTCAAATACTGAAAGCCAGCAATTCTGGGAATTGCAAGTTAAATCTTCATACCTAATTGTTACCAAATTTTTCAAGACCCTTTATAAGTCAACGTGAAGTCTTTGGGATCCCCACAAATTATCATTAGTTACAGCTTTCCTATCTGCTTTACCTAGAGGGTTAAAGGTAAAATTCAAGTTAAATTAAAGGGTTAAATTCAAGTATTACTCTCAGTGTATTATAGCAATCTTTAAAAGCTAACCTAGTAATTACATTACATATCTCTCTATAATGCCTTCTAAAAAAGACAAGGAGAAAGAAAAAGATAAGGACAAAGAAAAGTCCCAAAGCACCAATACAACGGCAATGAGTGCAATAAGCGGACACTACTCTCAAAAAGCTTCTAATATATTCAGGAAATCTCTACCTGGTCTTATGGTAACTCCTGAGAGAACAAACCCTGAAAGCTCTGGTGACTCTATGGAATTAATCTTTAATGATAGCTTAACAAAAGTCTTGGGAATTCTTCGAGAACAAATTAAAGTGGATCTTAAAGAAAATATGTCAGATCTTAAGCAAGAGATCCACTTAATCTCAGAAAACATGGGCAAATTGACGACTGAGACACAATTTTTGAGAAATGAAGTTGAACAACTTCACTCACATAACAAATTTTTGAAAGCCGAATTAAACAACTTGGATCTTAAAATATCGGATTTAGAGGACCGATCAAGGATAAGAAATTTACGTATACGAGGCATTCCTGAGGATGTCTCCAACGACCGGTTAGAGTTATATTGTAAAAAATGGGCCTCCTCAGTGATCAATGATGATACTCTGGGAAAATTCCCTTTTGAGCGTATACACAGATTACCAAACCAAAAGATTTCCCCAATATCGAGAAACCGAGAGATGTGATTATCTGCTGTAACAACTTTAAAATTAAAGATCTATTGATGAAGGCAGCTAGAGCCAGGCAATTTCCAGATCCCTATAAAGAACTATTGCTCTTTTCAGACTTATCCTTGGCAACAAGAAATAGTAGACGTAAATTTTCGGATGTAACTTCTATATTGAGGAAGATGGGAATCACTTACAGATAGCTTTTTCCAACCAGATTATTTTTCTCATTCCAACATCAAAAATATACATTTAAAGACCCAGATAAGGCAAAAGCCTTGCTACTACAGGCTGAAGAACATAATAAGACATTTGAATAAATTGGAAGCCCCACCCCGTTTCCTCCTCTTAAAATATATATTTTTTTATTATTTTTTTTTTTACCCAATATTTAGCAATTGCCAATATAGAAGGTTACACAATATACACATACACATTAGATTATAAATTAATTATTATGGAACACTGTACAAGTGATACTGCTATAATATCCTAATTTGTTAGCAATATGACCATTACAGATCACCAGTTTATGAATTGATCATTTTTTATAATGCCGATTTATGATTATTATGATTATTGATTGGTTTTTATTTATTTATTTATTTTTAATTTTTTTTTCCAGACAGATCATTAGTTAAAAAATATTGGATTAGTATAATATAATATTGAATGAATGGCGGATTAGTATATTAATGGTTATAGCAATAGGACACTAATTTATAAATCGATAGTATATGATTAAGCTGATTTAAAGATTACCCAATCAGCTGAGCACTGATGAAATAATGGAACATTGGATAAAGATATTAAGGGTAATACATTTATGTTATAGCACTGATTTAAGAAGATCTACTATTTATGGAAAATCTTAGACATTTAGTAATTGTTATAGATCATTAGTTTATGAATTGATAATTTGTATCATGCTGATCTATGATCACTTTTTTTTATTATTATGGATTACTAGACAAAAATATTGGATCTGTAAATTAATGATTGAACAGTGGATTAGTAAATTAATGGGAATATAATAGGACACTGATTATAAATTGATATTATATTATTAAATTGATTTAAAGATTATTTATTTAGTTGAGCATTGGTGAACATTGGAACACTGGATTAAGATATCAAGGGTAATATACTTTTGCTATTTGATACTATAGATTACTATCTTATGAATTGATAATTGTTTTTTTTTTGTTGTTTTTGTTTTTGTTTGATATTTATTTGTGGCCACTTCTTTAACCCCTTGCGCCTCCACTTGATTGTGCTCTGATTTTATCTTGGTATCAGAGCTGGAGATGCATAAATTTCTGTATCTCTTGAGTATGAAAGTTATGTTTGTTAGTTGCGGTGGCGGTGGGTGGTTGGTAGATGATGACTTGACGATCTGGAGAATTTTGAGTAGACACTATGGGGTGAAGTTTAAAATAAAATGGTAAAGATCAATTTAGTCACTATAAATACTCAAGGCTTAAATACACCACAAAAGAGGTTGTATTTATACGAAACATTAATTAGAGAAAGGATATCGATCTGCTTTGCTCAGGAGACTCATTGGGATGATAAAGGACCTACATATTGGAAATTTAAAAAGTACCCCATTATTTACTCATCTGATTTACAAATTAATAAAAAAAGGGGCGCAGCGATAATTTTGTCCACCGAAATTAAGTTTGATTACATATTCCATGAGTGTGATCCCTTTGGTAGATATGTTATACTTATATGTAAATTAAACAATACGATCTATACGTTGGTTAATTTTTATGCTCCTAATGATTATCCGGTGAAATTTCTGGCGTCACTTATCAGAAGAACTGAGGGAGTTAAAAGGGGCATTCTATTATTTGGAGGAGATTTGAACTGTGTGTTGTAAATGTGGATTTAGATAAGAGATTAAGAGATAGTAGATCCACTGACAGGGCCGCAGAGACTCTGAGATTGTCTACACTTATTGAAAATTAGAATTTATCTGGAGGACTCAACACGCTTCGGAAAGAGATTATACATTTTTCACTAATAGACATCTTTCTTACTCAAGGATCGATGCACTATATACTAATTTAGTATCTCTAAAAAATTGCATTTCATCTCGTATTGGGAATATTTCCTGGTCTGATCATGCACCAGTTTTTCTCTCTTTAAATGATCAATTTAAATATAACGCTAGACCGGGATGGAGAATGAATGAATCTAAAATCCGACCTATATAAACAAAATCCAGCAATTTATGCAGATAAATGATAACGGCTTAGTTCAATCCACTTTATGGGAGGCATTTAAATGTACATTAAGAAGGTATTTAATAAAAACTGATGCCTTCATCAGTAAGCAAAAAGGTAGAACTATTTCTGAACTATATATTGCACTGGCAAAGGTCAAACGTATCAATAAATTAAACCCCAGTCCGGAGCTTATTAAAGAAATAACAACAATTCAAATGGAGATTAAACTCAAATTTGAAATTAGAGCGAGCCATTTCATATACTAAACAGAGGCGGTATTATGATAGTAATCGCCCGAATAAGTGGATAACAAATAAAATTAAGTCAGTAGTACAAAGACACAGAATAAAGAAATTAATAGTAAACAATAAAGTACTTTTGGATCCTTTACAAATTTGCAGAAGCCTTTAGAGACTATTATAAATCTCTTTATAATCTTAGATCAAGAGATATTTTGCTTTCCCGTATCGAATGTTTTCTTCGTAATCTTCCGATCCCAAAATTATCTAGAGAAAAAGTAGAATATATTAATAGACCCTTTTCACTAAGTGAAATAAGAGAAGCTATTCTAAATCTAAAGAATGGGAACTCCCCTGTCCCAGATGGATACACAGCAATATTTTATAAGTTACTAGATCCTTTAATCTCTCCCCTCATGTTGAGGGTCTTTAACAAGATCGGAGAACTTGGTGTAGCCACTAAAGATTTTCTCCAAGCTTCCATCTGTCCAATCCCAAAACCAGGGAAGGATCCCTGTTTTCTTTCTAACTATAGACTGATCTCTTTGATAAACGTAGATGCAAAGATTCATTCCAAAATTTTAGCAAAGAGACTAAGTAAAGTAATAACAGATTTGATCCATCCAGATCCATCAGGATTCATTAGCGGCAGAAATGGAGAAGATAATACTCGGAAATTATTAGACCTGATTGCGCAGGTGCATTACACCCGTACTCCCTCTGTGTTCTTGGCTTTAGACGCCGAGAAGGCTTTTGATAGGGTAAGATGGAACTTCTTGAGTGCGACTTTGGATGCAGTAGGGATTACAGGATTTTTTAAATCAAGTACAATGGCCTTATACAGCACTCCTACTGCTAAGGTCACAGGGCCCACTTTAAATTCTACATTTTTCGATATCGCCAATGGCACTCGACAGGGGTGTCCGCTGGCCCCTTTACTCTACGCATTAACAATTGAACCCTTGGCGATTCAAATTAGATCATTGCAAGATATTGAGGGGATTAATATTAAGGAACAATCTTTCAAAATAACATTATACGTAGATGATATTATACTTACTTTGACAAATCCAGAGGTATCAGCCCCTGCGGCCCTGTCAGCTATTCGAGAATTTAGCTTGTATTCAAATTATAAATTAAATCTTCCAAAAACACAGGCGATGTCAGCATATATTTCCCCTCTCCAAAAGACTTATCTTGTTGAGCAATACCATCTTGATTGCTCAAAAGAGTCGGTGGACTATCTTGGAATCAAATTATTGTTTAACTTAAAAAAAATAATCTCTTTGAATTATGAAATTGTTTTCAATAATCTTGCCTCCTCAATATAAAAATTGAAATCAATAGAGTTATCTTGGCTCGGTAGAATTAATATGGTAAAATCTTATTTAATTCCTAAAATTTTATATCTTTTTAGGACAATACCTCTCCCGAGTTTCGGGTTATATTTTGGATAAATTTACAAGAATGCTTATTTCTTTTGTTTGGAAATCGGGTAAATCAAGAATAAGTCAGAAAATAATAAAAAGAAGCTATAGATATCTGGGTCTGGGGTTTCCAGACATCAGAATGTTACACGGAGCTGCAATGTTTACACACGTGTTATATTGGGACATTGAAAAGGATATAAATTTGGGTTGGTTGTATTGCGAACGTATTCAGGCAAACAAGTATGATTTATTTAACCTTTCCTGGCTTAGATCTTCTCTTTCGAAAAAATTTTACTTTATGAATCCAATTATAGTGGACGCATTAAAAACATGCTATAAGTTTAGATCAGTTGAAATCTTAGATGTGGAATTAACAGCCTTTACACCTTTGAAGGCCCTTAAATATTATATGCAGAATATTGACTTAATAAATTGGAATTCAAACAATATTTGTGCACTAGGACATTTAAAACGACTTATTGTTCCGTTTTTCAGAGTTACTGTCACGGGGTCAGGTAGCGAAGGAGGATCCAACTATGCAGATATAAGGACGTAGCGTAGTCCAGATAACAGTCCGATCAAAAGGGCAATGGCAAACAGCGAGGTCAAAAACGTACTGAGGTCGAGGCAGGCAGATAAGAGGCAAAACGGTATAACAGGTCCGAGGTCGAGACAGGCAGATAAGAGGCAAAACGGTATAACAGGTCCGAGGTCGAGGCAGGCAGATCAGAATCGTAGTCAAAACAGGCAAAGGTCGGTACACAAGGCAAGGTAAATATCACAAGGAATAGCACACCCAAAAAGTAATAAACTTTGAACGGGTAAAGAACAGAAAACAAATGGCCTTTAAATAGGGAAACACTTGTATGTATGTAGTGTGTATCGTGCATTGTAAACCCAATACCAGTTTAACCCACCAAATAACGACACGGAGACTGAGATTGGATAAAGCAGGCCACAGCACAATTTTATTATAAAACCCTAAAACACTGTGTTGGCCCAAAACACCACAAACCAATAAGAACAATATACAATAACCGATAAATAATAAATACAAATATACAAATATATACATAACACATTACCGTAACATATTCAAACATAACCAACACAGGAGCCGAATTAACCCCGTCCTTGCCGGCCTCTCACACTGCACAATCCAGACCACAGGTACTCACCTCCCCCCTCGTCCAAACAAAAGTTGACAGCTACCTTTCGCTGTCCCACCACCAATGCTAACCACCAGCCGTCCAACAAGCTCGGTGGGCACGTCCAATAAAACACCAGAGGTTAGGGGAGGATTGAGCCTTCCATTACCAGCATCCAAACTCCATCACTTACCAAAACCGGACCGGCAAGGACACACAAACCGCCACCAACCCCGCTGTTTAAACCCCTTAAATCAGCGGGGGCCCCGACCAACACACGCCATGGCCTGACCGATAGCCTCCTGTAGAGCCAAATTGAAAAGATCCAAACCGATGTCATTCAAATGAACGCCATCACTCCGAAACAAATTGGCCGCGTCCCTTTCAAACACCCTATGCTGAACCGTCACACCATTAACGCTAGCCACAAACTTGGAAATCCAACGATTAAATTTAACCCGCGACCGCTCCAGGGCCCGCTGATTAGTCGCCACCCGCCAAAAATTCCGAGACACCACCTCGGACCACACCAACCGGACATCAGGAAACAACACCATAAGCCTAGCAAGGTCCCGAAGAACCGTATCCCCCAGGGACCTAACCGGGACTACCCCAAGATCATTCCCCCCGAGGTGAATCACCAGAACCGAGGGAGGACCCAACAACCGGGACAACCGAACCAGCTCAGGGAGGAGATGAACCCACAGCATCCCCCGTTTCCCGAACCACCGCACCTCAACCGCAAGAGGAGAGAACCCCAACTGCTCCCCGTTCGGGCGAACTGCCGCCCGCCTCCTGGCCCAGAAGATGAAGGAATGTCCAACGAGCCAGACTTGAGGGAGAACCACACCTACAAAAAACAGAGAACATTAAACAGGCATATCCAAACGAACATATGACCTAAAATGACCCGATCGCCAGCGCCCAATACGCTGCACAGAGGAATCAGGCAAACCAACCCGGGTAGCCTCCGTAGCAGCACCAATCCTAAAGAAATGACCCCCAAAAGACCCGGCGGGAACACCCAAGACTGACAGCGACTTCCGAAAAACACTGACAAACTGGAAATGGGATAAAAACGACCCGTCCAGATGCACCAACAGCGGACCCCCCACCGCCGGGCGTACCAAGAGAAACTCGCGAACTAACGACACTGGGCAAATAGGGGAGCCCGCAATGGCACCCAAACGAACGCAAGACCCCCTACCCAGAACATCCGTCTTTGAGCGCCGAATGCGAAAGCTCAGACCACCAACCCCTAATTCCACATCCTCCACCAAAACACCGCCAGGCACACGCTTACTAGGGCTAACCAATTCCCCAATCCGCATAGCCCCGAAAAAGGCCAAGCTAAAAGCCGCCCGGAACAACCGAACTTCGAATTCCGAAACACAAACAGAACCCAACACCCCACACAACCGAACCAGCAACTCAGCCGAAACCGGCCTCCGAGTGTCCCTCGCAACAACCCCCCGTCGCCAACCCCCTCAAGGCCTGGCAAACAAGGAAATCCTTGGTAAAATCGGCGATGCCCATCAACTTACACAAAAAACTAAGACCCGACAGGCGAGCAGAAGCCGCAGATGGGGACACCCCGGTCGAGTCCCACTGGCACAGGAGAGAAAGCAAGCCACGAACCCGAGCAGCATGAGTCGGGAAACCCCCACAGCCGTCCTCAAATGCTGCCCACTCGTCCCACACTTTACCATACCTCCCCCAGGTGGACCTGGAAACTGAACCTCGAATCCACTCCGTCACTCGTCCAACCCAAGGGACCACAGGTCCACTGGACACGGGACCCCTTCTTCGTCCGCGAACGGTGCCGTAGCTCGAAACTCTGCCCACTGAAAGCGAGAAAGAGCATCAGCCGTCACGTTTTTGACACCGGGTATATGCACTGCCCTACAGGTCACATTCAGACCCAAACACCGCAACACCAGCCGACGCAAAAGGCGAACCACCGGAGGAGAGGAAGCCGTCAAAGTATTGATAGCCTGAACAACCCCCAAGTTGTCACAATGAAACAACACCCGCCGATCACGGAGAACATCTCCCCATAACTCCACCTCCACCAAAATGGGAAAAAGCTCCAGGAACGCCAAGTTCCGGGTCAGCCCCGACTCCCTCCACGAGACCGGCCATTCCTCAGCACACCAGTGCACACCCAGGATAGCCCCGAAACCCACCGACCCCGCCGCATCCGTGTAAAGATGTAGCTGGGAATTAGAAACCTGGGGCGCCTGCCAATACGACCGACCATTGTAGGTATCCAAAAAGGACCCCCAGACAGCCAAGTCGTCCCGCAGCGGACGAGTAAGCCGAATAAAATGGCGGGGTCGAACAACGCCCGCTGTCGCCGCAGCCAGCCGCTGGCTAAAAACCCGACCCATCGGCAAAATGCGACAAGCGAAGTTCAACTTCCCCAACAGCGATTGCAACTGACAAAGCTGAACCTTTCGCATACCCCGCACCCTGGCAACAAACCCCTTCAAGTCAACCAACTTATCAACAGGCAAGCGGCACTCCATCGCCACAGAATCGATCTCGATTCCAAGGAAACTCAGACAGGTCGAGGGACCCTCCGTCTTGTCGGCCGCAAGAGGAACCCCAAAACGACACATCACAGCCTGCACCGTGTGAAGGAGACGAAGACAATCCCCCGAATCCCCCGACCCGATACACAAGAAATCGTCCAGATAATGCAGGATAGAAGCCAAACCCGCCTCCTCCCGAACAACCCACTCCAAAAACGTGCTAAAACATTCAAAATAGGAGCAGGAGATAGAACAACCCATCGGGAGGCACATATCAACGTAAAAACAACCCTCAAACTGACAACCCAACAAATGGTGGCAGGCCGGGTGAACCGGGAGAAGGCGAAACGCCGCCTCAATATCAGTCTTAGCCAACAGGGCGCCTCGACCCGCCGCCCGTACCATGTCAACCGCCTTATCAAAGGACGCGTAAACAACCCGAACCATTTCAGCCGAAATGCCGTCATTAACCGAACTACCACGGGGGTACGACAGGTGATGAATCAAACGAAACTTACCGGGGTCCTTCTTAGGAACCACCCCGAGCGGGGACACCCGCAAATTCGCCAAAGGCTGCACGGCGAAGGGGCCCGCCATGCGCCCTAACTCAACTTCCTTACGCAACTTGTCCCTAACAACATCAGGAAATTCCGCAACAGAGCGCAAATTCCGAAAATTAACCGAACCAGGGGCATCCACGAAGGGAATCCAAAACCCCTCCGAAAACCCCCGCAACAAAATGTCAGCAGCACGCCGGTCACTATATCGGCTTAGCCACGGGCGCATCGCGGCGACGTCCACTGGCGTCGTCGCCCTTCGATCCCACATCTGCGCGCTCGCCCCCTTTAGCCCGCTTGAAGCAGCGGGAATGGGGATGGGCTCCGCCACAGCCGGAGCACTCATGCTTGAACTTACAGGACGTTCCAAACTTACACTGCCCGTCGTTGAACTGGTAACAGCACCCCGGCCGCCGCATACCGGCCGGAGAGGGCGTGGCACCAGATACCCCCCCGGCCCCTCCAAGAAACGACGAGAAACCACCCTGGTGTGTGGCCGGCCGAGTCATAATGGCCAGCCACAGACCAATGTCCATCTGATCCCAACCGATAGACGGCCGGACCGCCAAGCGTTGGCGGAACTGCTCATCGTACCGCCACCAGCCCAGACCCCCATAAGTCCGACACGCACTCCAGATGAGATCCTGATACGCAAAAAGTGCCGAACATTTTTCAGGGCACTTTTCGCCTATCACACTAGCCAGAATAGAAAAGGCGCGGATCCAATTCCCAAAGGTCTTTGGAATCCGCCGATACCGAAATTTCTCTTTCTCCTTCTCTTTTTCCTTATCCTTCTCCTCCGTCGTAGGGGGGGGGAACCTCCTCCAGCGGCAGAAAGGAGAAAATCTCCAGGAATTCCCCCTTCCAGATCTTCTCCTTAACCTCCTGTTTTAAATGCAGCCCAAGCGGGCCCGACCAACACATGTAGGCCGCCCCACGAGCCACGGCCGCCACCCCCAAAGCCGCATCCACAACCGGCGACGAGCCAAGAACCGCAGCAGACCCGCCAGCAGACCCGCCAGCTGGCGGGGCCGCCGCCACCGGCCGCCGGCTCCAACAGTCCCCGCCACAGCAGGCGCAGAAAGGGAAACCGAACCTAAAGACCCCACGCCACCCCCAGGTTGCTCCCATACGGACCTAACCTGACTATCCAAACCCGACCCCGACGGACCAGCACCCCCGCCGCGCTCCCACGCATCCAAAAAACCCCGCAGACCTGAAAGAAAAGCACCCATAGAAGAGCTCGAGCGGCCCTCCACCCCGGCTCCCAAGAGGCCCACAGAAGTAGAAGGCAACTCACCGCCAAGCGACTGGCAGACCTCCTGCGGCGCCGTAGCCGAAGCCGTACTGCTAGAAGGTCCCTGAAGTCCTGGTCCCAGCAGCGGCGAAGCATCCTGCAGCAGCACACCAGACACAGCCTGTGTAGAGGAAAGAGGTGAGATCACAGGTCCTGGAACCGTTGCAGTACCAGAAACCACCGGCAGGGGGCCGAAACTTGGCAAGCCACCAGCAGGCGCCGTAAGGAAAGGAGGAAGGGGGGTAGCAAAAGCCTCCTCATCAGAGGAGCCGTAAAGAAGCTGGGAAGACCCCACCAGCCCTTCCCCCTGAGGAGGTAAGCGGGCCGAGGGCCCCAGAGAGAGGGCCAGGTCGTCCCCGGAGGACCCCCCTGCCTCCTCCGGAGGATGACCCCCCTGCCTCCTCCGAGACAGCCCCCCCAGTAGGACCCCCAGCGCCCCCCGTATAGCCCCGCCGGACCTACTCCACCCCCCCCCCCCGCGACCTTGCCTGACCCCGGATTGGGGCAGGCCGCAAACGCCCGCCGACGTCCTCTTCGGGGCATCGGAAACGCCCCCTCCGCTTCCCGCGCTCCCACGGCGGGCCTCACAGCAGGCTCCATAGTTCTTGCCGCGCCCGCGACGAGGCCGCCGCATCCCCCCACCGGCGCCCGTGCAGGCGCCGGGGCCTACGTCGACCGGCCCCGGCAAGGAGCAGCAGGCCTCGCACGCCGTGAGGCAGCCTCGCGAGACCGCAGCGAGGACGCACGCCGCCGCCATCTGGGATGACTGGCGGCGAAGACGGCCCGCCCCCGCCTCCAGAGAGACGCCTCCCGGCGACCCGAAACGCCCCTCGAACGTGCCTCCGCGGCCCCACCAGACCCGGCAGGCACAACAGGCACCGCAGCCTGAGGAAGTAAATGAGCAAACTGCTCACGAAGCGCCCTACCACCGTCCTGGTCCGCACCAGCCCTGAGAGCAGCGAGGATCGCATCCACGTCCATGCTCCAGGCCGTCAGGGTACACCTAAGCACAAGCAGGTAAACTGTTGGCAGTAAGCAGGTAAACTGTTGGCCGTGTCTGCAAAAAAGGACAGTGACCGGGGTCACCCAAAGGGCACCTTATATCACCTAGGGTCTCCCACCCCTTAATTAACATACCCCAATCAAAACACGGACATGCCCTGAGCATGCACTAACCCACACACATACATGCTCCCTGTCCATTTAGCTATGCTGATTCCCAGGGGCCTAAATCTGTATATCTTAAATTATAATGAATCAATTGTGTGTTACTGACCGGAATTCCCAAAACTGTTACTGGAACTACTACTTGTTCATCTCCTGCCACTGGGATTAAAGATGTCCCAATACAAAAATCCTGATCACAACCCATCCATTTATTAATCCACACTTCATATATAATTTATGGATCCCAAATCGGAAGTTAGCTTCCTACTGAACCAACACCCCCCAAGATTCCTTCAATAACACCTTGTCTACTTCTTGTCATTCTCAATGGATGTTGTCCAAGCCATTGGGCAAGACTTTTTTCCATGCTAGTAAGCAGAGGTGTATCTAGGGTATGGCACCTATGGCTCCTGCCATAGGCGCCATTTGAAGGGGCGCCAGTGAGCCGCTTTCAAACTCCGTCTTTTTTTTTTTTAATGCGGAGGAGACAGGGGGGCGCCTAGCAACCGCTCGGCTCCCCTCATTCTCCTCCATGAGGCCTCTAGGCTCTACCTCTGTGCCGGTTAGACAGTGATAAGGGAGGTAGAGGGGTTAGAAAGTGATAAGGGAAGGAGAGGGGGTAGATATAAGTAAGGAGTGTGAATTAATGTGTGGATGCATTGTGTGAATGAGGGAGAGCATGAGTTAATGCGTGGATGAATTGTCTGAATGGGGGAGAGCATGAGTTAATGTGTGCATGAATTGTCTGAATGAGGGAAAACATGAGTTAATGTGTGGATGAGTTGTCTGAATCATAGTGTAATGTGTGGAAGAATTGTCTGAATGAGGAGAGAACATGAAATTAATGTGTGGAATTGTTGAATGAGGGAGAACATGAGTTAAAATTTTGCTGAATCATGAGTTAATGTGTGATGATCGAATGAGAGAGAGAGCATGAGTTAATGTGTGGATGAGTTGTCTGAATGAGGGAGAGCATGAGTTAATGTGTGGATGAGTTGTCTGAATGAAAGTGTGAATTAGTGAGTGACTGTAAAAGTGTTTGTGTATCATAGATGTATAATTGTGGAAGGGCAAAGATGGCACTAGCAGGAGGTTTGAGCCTTGGGGACCAAGATGGCACAGGCCGGACTGTTCGGGGACAAAGTTGATTTGTGCTGGGCTATTTGGGGACAAAGATTGCAAATCTTGTGTGTGATCTGGGTACTGGTCAGGTTCTATGTGGGCAGTGTGGACGCCAGGTCTTGGTGGTGTGCAACCTGTGATCTATGCCTGTAATTTAGGGGGTTTTAAATATACCTTTAATGCCGTGTTTTTATGTGAATTCCAATTGATCTTTACCTGCAAAGCTGGGTTTGTGTTATTCTGTAGATCCATATTTGCTATGCTATGTTTCCATACATTATTTATGTGTACCTGCAAATACAGGATTAATATGTCTTATTCAGTTGATTAATACCTGCAATGCTGTTTCCATGTATTTATTTGATCTATACCTGCGATGCTACGTTTCATATGGTATTATTGTATACCTGCAAATACAGGATTTGTATGTCTGATTCTGTTTATTTGATATATACCTTCAGTGCTGAGATCACAAGTGAATTTCAATTGATTTGGGTTTGTGTGTTGATCTATACCTGCTATCGGCAGCAGGGACTAATATTTATATATATATGGGCAGCAGGGGCTAGTAAATGGGTTTTAGATATTTGGACAGGGGGCGCAATTTCAGTGCTTGCCATAGGCGCTATTTTCAGTAGATACGCCTCTGCTAGTAAGGTGTGACATACATTGAGGAAACCAAGTGGATATTTTCCAATCTGTCATGTTAAAAGTCCAAACTAGGGTTACAAATGATCCATTCCTCAACAATGGCTTAGATTGAAAGTAGTTAACCTGAAAAGCATTGGATGGTTTGACTGTAGTTCCAGTACACAAATTGTCTTCAGAAGACCAAACACTGACATTTGCTCTGTCACAGTGTTTGTAACTTCCTTTCAGTAATACACAACATTCATGTATCCCAGAGTCTTTAAGATCTGAACTATCTAGTCTAAACATAACATTTATACCATTCCAATGTACATCCCCCATTTGACCCTTACGAAGTATACGAGTTGGATTATTCATAAAACTTCCCAAAGCTGTTTTCCCTTTTGACCAAATAAGTGATGCTTCCTAGGGTAATGATAACCTTGTCCCACATTGTAGTTCTATAGGTTCCAATTCCTCTTGGCCTTTCAGACTATGGGGATTAACTCTAACTTCAGGAGCTATAGAATTGGTTATGGTAAACACAAAAGATACGTTCACCAAAGCTATCTCTCTTTCCACCTGAAAGTTCCAAATCCTAGTCCAATCCTCATCCCCTGATATAGGAAGAATTGAAGGATCTAAGATGTTCCCATAAGACTGAGTCTTATACCAAATCTCTGTCTTGGATCTTCCTATTTTCCCTGATGTTAACATCTCATTGTTAACATCACCTGTCCATTGTGCATGTTCTTCTCCCTTAATTGTTATAGAGCACCACATGGACTCAGTAGGATGACATTCCCAAACACCTGTCTGATTATTGTGAGTATAATTCCCCTGTGACTGTGTGAACTTGGCTTTTGGTCCTACTTTTGCATGAACCATGATCTCTGAGGTATGCTCAAAAAATATAGTCAAACAAGGCTGATCTCTGGAGCCATAACCAAATCTAATTTGTCCAACAATGTTTCTTGATGTATCAATGTCTGATGTCAGGAGTCGATCCACCCAAACGTCTCTTATCTTATGTGATAACAATGTTCTCTGTGTTAGATCCTTTGTCTGACCATCAATTCCAATTCTGGTACAGTGCAAACAACACAGCAATCAAAAACATGCTATCTTGATGTCACTCTTCTTGTATTGCTGTTTCTCAGGAGGTTCCCCTTCCAATAGTAAACTGTTTTGTTTCTCCATTTTCTTGCAGAACTGTGTTCCTACAAGAACAGACAATGATATTAGTTAGAAAACATACAATTTACACTGGTCAACATGTACCCACAGCTTCTGCAGCCTACGGGTATTTTTCACTGTCTTTTCTGTTCTTTGAACAAGGATCATAACTTGGCCCATTGTGTCGATTATTTCAAATGGTCCTTCCCAATTACTTTTCCAAGGTCCCGCCTTCCTGAAAGTCTTAATCATAACTGATGCTCCTCTCACAAATTTAGAAGAATGAGGTGGTTCCATATGCTGCATTCTAGATGCTGCCTGTGGAAGGATTGTTTTTAAATTCTCCTGAAGTACCTGTAACCACTTAGTTCTTGCAATGGCATCTTTCTGTGGAGTAGACAAAAACGGTTCATGAGAAAAAATCAATGGCATTTTCCTTCCTGTCATTAGTTCAAAAGGTGTATACTGGGTAGTTGAGGAGCTTATTCCCCTAATACTCATCAATACCAGAGGTACTGCATCAACCAAAGTATTTCCTTTATCGAGTAACATTTTTGCAATTCTAGACTTAATGGTTCTGTTAATTCTTTCTACAATACCTGCGGATTGAGGATGGTATGGAACATGGAATTGTTGATGTACCCCCAGGATTGCACAAACAGCCTGCATGACTTTGCCAGTAAAATGGCTTCCTCTGCCAAGTACAAAACACATGATTCACTAATGCTCTTGCCGTAGACAAAGCATCATCTTTCTTGACAGGCAACAGTTCTACCCACTTAGAAAATACATCTACCACAACCAATGCATACCTGAGACCATGTTTACCTGAAGGTAAGGGACCTATGTAGTCAATCTGCAATGTAGACCACGGACCATCTGCAGGGCAATCCTTAGATGAGACATAACTGAACAACATTTTGTACAATGTCCTCCATTTTGTCCCAATAAAACTTTTGAGGATTTCCAGCAACTTTTGCTGACCCACATGACCTAAGCTTTCATGATTATAGCGGGTGAATTCCGTCTGCAAGCATTTAGGTACAACTGGAAGTAAATTACCTTGCATCTCATAACACACTAACTATTTTCCCAAACAAAGGGAGGTGTTATTTTATTCTTACATTCTACAAAGAACAGATCTTTCATCTGTTCATCGATGAATGAAGGTACATTTACTTCCTTTTTCTTTACTGGTAGTACTTCCAAAGGTTCCCATCACTATCTCTCCTATCAAAGCTGCTTCCTTTGCTAGAGAATCTGCTTTCTCATTTCCCAAAGCTAAATCACTAGTTCCTCTGCTATGGCCTGGTACCTTGACAATAGCATTAGGATTTTTAGAAGCAAGCTCAAAGATAGTCTGCAATGTGTCAACATGACTTAAGGTTTTGTTTAGATGAATCCACAAAACCCCGTTTTTTCCACACTGGTAAGTAGTCTGTTAGTGAACGTAAGACATATGAACTATCGCTATAGATTACCAAATGATCATTGTTTTCTTTGTCATTAATTTCCAACACTTTTTTGAAACAGCTTCAGTTTCTGCTCTCTGGGCAGAAAAATGTCCTGGCAGTCTATTTTGGAAACCAAATGGCATATCCTGTATAGTATTGTCCCATCAAGCAAAATCTAGAACCATCTACAAATACTGGTTCATCAGTTTCCACTGCTTCTTTGCTAAAAAGAGATAAATAATCCCCCTGAAATGTCTCAGCACACTCCTGTGATTCGCCCTCATGTTACATTAGTTGAGGGAGCACATATTTAGCTTTATGATCCTCTTCAATCTGTTTTGGTGACAAAGGCAACAACCAATGTGCAAATCTTTGATGTAACACTCCTGGGGTACTTTTTTCAAGACGCAGTTTCAAAGTGGAGTGAGGAGTCTGCAAAATTAGTTTGTTGAACCCAACAATGTGCTCAGTCGCTTTGACTGCAAAGTGTACACCTACCAGATGTCTTGCACAAGTTTCAAACCCTTTTTCCACAGGTGAAATGAGTTTGGAAAAATAGCCAGCTATTCTCCATTCCTTTCCCTGTAGCTGCAGTAAAACTGCTGAAACAGCCGTCTCTGAAGTATGAACTTGTAAAGCAAAAGGCTTAGATGGAGGTGCTCTCTGTAAATCAAGTTTTAGTTGTTCAAATGCTTTTTACTGCTCATCTCCCCGTGGACCAAATTAATTGTCATCATTGGTACTAGTAAGTACTAGTACCTACTTTACCTGACTCATACAACAGATCAAACTATTCTGCTAGCAAGGTGGGGTGTTCCTCTCTACTCTCTGTTGACAACAAGATATGATCAACATACTGTAGAATACAATCTTGCCTTGAGATTCTTGATAACACTTTTGTCAATGCCTGATGAAACAGACTAGGTGATATGTGCGCCCCTCTGTGGTAATCTGCAAAATACAAATTGTTCATTCAGAAAGGTAAAAGCAAATTTGTATTGATAACTCCTCTCTATCTGAATACTGAAACAGCCATTTGCCTTTGCCTTAGCATTCAATCGAGACATGATGTCGGGGGTATCTGCTACAATTGGCGCCATATTTGGGGTACATTTATTAAACATACGCAAATCTAGAAACATTCTATAAGAATTGTCTTGCTTCTTAACTGCCCATAACGGATAATTTGTCACAGAATTTGATTTGTGTATGACGCCTTGTAGTTCTTAAATAATTTTGGACAAAGGCTCAATTGACTCTGGAGGCAATCGGTACTGTTTCTGAGCTATGGGATCTGTTCCTTCCACTTTGACAAGAACATCTTTCATTGTCCCTTCCTCATTCTTAGACTGATCCCACAACGAGGGATGTTTCTGCACAATTTCTACAAGAGTCAAGTCATCATAATCCATTTCTGGCCAAACATGATTTGGGGATACCTCCTCAATTAAATTGATAAAGGCCACTATACTATAATCACTTGGATCTATTACTACAGGCCCTTTAAGGTTAACTCAATTACCTAACCTCTTTCTCTCATTACATCAGCCCCTAAAATGTTTTCTGAGCTAGGACAATGCCATATATCAATTTCAGTACACAAATAGCCAGGAATCTCTAATGAAACACCAGCAACCAAAGTATTACTTTTTCCACTAAAACCTACAATTGTGTAAACAGGTGAGTTAGATGTTATAGGTGGTAATGCTTGGTTAGTCACACTTAATTGAGCTCCTGTATCAACTAAGAATGTAATCTCTTTTCCCTGTAATTTTCCCTTGATATATGCTCTGCCACAGTTGTCAGTTGGCAATGGAGATACATAGGTCAATTTACAGAGTGATTGATTCTTATCTAGTCACTGAGAGGATGTCAGACCCCTCCTGCCATTCTTTCCTGTTCCATTAATAGCAATGCTATTCATTGTGAGCTCTTGCACCTGCCTCCTTAATGGAGTGTATGGAGAAGTTGACTTACACTGTTCACCAGTAGGAGGGGCTGTTGGCACCAATTTTGTGTTCTGGGGACAAGATTCCCAGTTTTAAGGAATTGTCTACACTGCCACTTCAAATGTCCTTTCTTACCACAATGGTAACAACTGACATTTGGTCTACTTATTCTTTGGTTAGGAGCATCAACTTGTTCAGAAGCAGGATTAGTTTGTGGTTTGGGACAGTCATTCTGAGCTAATTCTAGCCGTTTGTCAATTAGTTCCTGTACTGTAGATACTTTTACCTTTACAGTTGATGTTTTCATTGATCTCCTAATGCGATCAAAGAATATGGCTGCTTCTTGCAAACTAGGTTTTTCAGAGGCTAGCTGAACTGATACAGGATCTAGATACTTAAATCCTTACAAATGCTGTAATCATTGCTTGTGGTACATCTTCATCAACAACTCCCATTACCATTCTGTATGCTTTCTCGAATTTCAACAAAAATGCAAAGTAAATCTATCCTCGTCATTTGCATGACTAATTGACCTAATGTGTCCTCTGTGGGTGTGTCCTGTAACCTTTTAGCCATATGAGACGACAGCCAAACCCTAAAAATCATATTCTTTTCTTCCTCAATAAAAATGTATCTGTATTTGTCTCAAATACATCGATATTATGGAATGCATCCATCTTATCATTGTAATTGGGAAGATCTTTGACAATTTTCATTAATTGAGCATTGATTTTTAAAGTCAATTTCATTGCCCTGTCTCTGAGCTTTTGAGTCTGTCCATATCATATTCTCTTCACATTGTTTGTACAAACTAGCCCATAACTGTGCATTAGTAGGACAATTATCAAATTGAAAAGTTATAATTCTTCTGTTAGCATATGTGTTTATAAAATCCATGACTTACCCTGCTTAGTGAACTCTCCTTGAGTGGCGAGTGCTTCACGCTGTATGGCTTTCTTACGTCTGCCTTCAGGACTGGAGCTGGAGAAATACCCCCCTATCCCCAACAAAAGACACAGGTTTACAGAAGAAGGGGAAAAAGGGGAAGAGGAATTAAGATTCCCGAAAAGAACAAACCAATGGTAGAAACAACAGGGATTTTTAATTTAAGCAATAAATAAATATATTCGGAGTTTATGTCTAAAAAAAACCCACTTTTTAAAGTTTCCTGTAGATAACATACAAGACACATATGAATCAAATTTTATTTTTTTTTATTTTTATTTTTTTATGAAAAAAATTTCAAATTTTGAACATCAAAATTCTTATCTCCATATATATCATAAAATACAGCGAAGAAATAATTACTATACATTCTCCAATATATGGGGAGATAAATAATCATTATAATCAACATTATCAACTTAACATAAAATGCTCAAGTTGCGCATACATTCCTCACTCGTACATACCACATTCAAACTTCACAAAGACTTGGGGTAGATATTAAGTTGTATTAGGCGAAAGATTTCCCACAGGGGAACGTCAAGCTTCCGTGACACTAAAAAAATTCTTCCATGGTCTCCAGATTTGTTCATATACATTATATTGGCCACTGGATATATAGAAACCTTGTTCCATCCTATTTTGATAATTACATTGTGCGACAACATCTCTCCATTCAATTATTTCCGATTGTTTCCATTTCCTTGCTATACATATTTTGGCTGCTAAATACAGCTGAGATATTAAAATTTGTTGTACTTTATTTGCTGCCGGGAGGTTAATATTAAATAAAAAAGATTCCACAGTAATTAATTGTTTTATATTAAACATCCTGGACAGCAAGTTATTAAGGTTTCCCTTTAAGGAGTCGAGTAACGGACATTCCCACCATATGTGTAAGATATCACCTACGTCCTTCTGACATCTCCAACAAGAGTTCGAGGTTGCTTTAGATATCTTGTGTAATCTTGTTGGGACTAAGTACCACCGGTACATTATTTTATATTGAAGTTCTATCAGTGATATACAGTGGGTATTATGTAGGACTATTAGTAACCCTTTAAGCCAGTCTTCCATGTCATATACATTTCCTATTGAGTTTTCCCATTTCAATAGAGGATGATATTTTTCTCTATTGGTGGAAACTTTACTTAGAGATAATATTCTGGAGAGTTGTCCTTAGGTCTGTAGGTTATTTAATAGGCTATTGATTTGGTGGTTTGCTGGTAGGAGGGACTTTTTAGATATATAGTTTTTAAGCCTCATATATGAAAACAAATATCTATTTGGAATGTTATATCTTATTTGCAAATCCCTAAACGGAATAATATTTCCATTGTTGGTTAAAAGAAACCCTGTTGACAACACTCGTAGACTACTAAATATAATACATAAGATCAGAACGCAATAAAGTATTGGATAAATTTGGTATACGGGGAACTATAAAAACCAATATTATGAGTCTTTATACCAATCCTACAGCTAGAGTAATAGGACCTATATCTCAATCCCAAGACTTTAATATAAAGAATGGTACTCACCAAGGCTGCCCATTGGCTCCATTATTATATATCCTCACCATCGAACCCTTAGCAGCTATGATTAGACAAAATACAGAAATATCGGGTATATCAACTCCAGGTACAGAACATAAAATAGTACTCTACGCAGACGATATTTTACTGACATTAACAAATCCAACCTAATCTATTCCAGCCTTACTACGTACAATTGAAATATATAGTAATTTTTCCAACTATAAGATAAATCTACACAAAACACAAGTACTTAATGCTAATCTAACCAGTAAGGAGTTAGGGACGCTGAGAAATAACTATAAATTTAATTGGAATAACAGGTCTATTGACTATTTGGGGATTAAGTTAGCCATGGATATTGAAAGCATTGTAGATATTAATTATATGAGTTTATTTAAAGAGATCAGAGAGAAATTGAATAAATGGAGAAGCCTTGAAATTTCATGGCTAGGACGAGTAAATACCATAAACTCATATGTTATTCCTAAATTATTATATCTTTTTAGGATATTACCCTTAAGAGCTAAAACTCGGATGCTTCATAATTTTCAAAAACTTTTTGCAGATCACATCTGGGCTGGCAAAAAATCTAGAATATCACAACGCATATGAATCAAATTTTAAACATACCCATTTGAAGATCAAATCCAACTTTTATCCTAAAGCATAGAAATCCCCAGGGATGGAGGTTTTTTTGGATAAAGTGATGTCAGATATAGAAAAATTGGAGAAGAAACACAAATATACCTCCAATTTAACTATTGGGGAGAAAAAAGCTACCGTATTTGCTCGATTATAAGATGACCCCGATTATAAGACGACCCCCCAAATCAAAATATTAATTTAGGAAAAAAACAAAAAGCCTGAATATAAGACTACCCTATAGGAAAAAAGTTTTACCAGTAAATATTAATTCATGTAAATTATTTTTTCATGTTTAATAAAAGCTATGATTGAGAAAAATATATTTTTTAAATTTCCTTTTATTTGCCAACCTGCCCCCCCCAGTTATGCCACTCTGCCCCCAGAAATGCTTTATACCCCCCTATTTGCCACTCTGCCCCATGATATGCCTTATACCCCTATATGCCACTCTGGCATATAGGGGGTTAAAAGGCATATCATGGGGCTGAGTGGCATATAGGGGGTTAAAATGCATTTCTGGAGGTATATATGCATATCATGGGGCTGAATGGCATATAGGGGGTTAAAATGCATTTCTGGAGGTCCAGAAATGCATTTTAACCCCTTATATGCCACTCAGCCCCATGATATGCCTTTTAACCCAGCATGTACTAGCTGCCTTGGCTTGATAGGAGTGTGATTGTTGTTAGCAGTTTGATATATATATATCAAACTGCTAACAGCAATCACACTCCTATCAAGCCAAGGCAGCCAGTACATGCTGGGACCTGGGGATGATAGTAGTGGGATTACAGCCTCCCTATGCCATGCTACAACCCCCACCCCCTTACACATCCATGCTATTACACACAAACACACATTCACAAACATTTAAATACTCATTCATTCCATTAATCACACATACTTCACACATTAATCACACATCAATCACACATCAAAAACCCTCCCCCACCCCCTTACCTGAACTGCAGATCTCTCACTCGAAGACTTCTGCAGGGACCGGCTGTACAGCAACTGCTCTGGCCCCGCCCCCAGAGGAGGGAGGGGGGAGATAGAGCTCTGTGAGGACGCTGCAAGCTTCCTGTCCTCCTGCTTCTAACAGAAGAGACGCTGCTCGCGACCGGTAAGCAGCATGGCCCCAGCAGACATTTTTTTGGGGGTCTGAGAAGACGACCCCGATTATAAGACGAGGGGTATTTTTCAGAGCATTTGCTCTGGAAAAAACCTCGTCTTATAATCGAGCAAATACGATATATATATATTTATATCCATACCTGGGAACTTCTGGGCTGACGTTAATGGGAGTTCCCGCTGACGTCGGGGGCGTTCCTGCTGACGTTAATGGGCGTTAATGGAAACACCCCCCATTTAAAGGAAAAATGGGCGGGGAGCTGGGCGTGTCAAGACCCCGCTCCTACGACCCGGAAGAATCGGGTCTTGACCCGGAGAGTTTCCAGGTCTGTATATATCCAGTCGCCACACACTAAATCTATGTGTCTCGAGCAGCAGTGACCCGCACCATCGAGCATCGGTAGACTTTATTACAGCATTTATTTTTCATTTTATATATATTTATTTTTTTTAATGATTATTTTATGCAGTTTTGATGCATGCCGTGCCAAAGCTACGACATTTATTTAGAGGGAGAGATAATATATACAGCATTATATATATATATAATATATACATATATCTATAATCTATATATATGGTGGAGAGAGAGCATATTCATTAAACACCCGTGAGTAGGTAAAATAGGGTGAGCACAGCCTTGCGTTTGGTACATGAAACTATCTCTCTGTGAATTGAATTCTGATGGTCCCTTTGCAGCTTTTTAAACTTTTCCTTCTTGTTTAAACCAAATGCTATTTTGTTTTTTATTATCCCCCAAAAAAGTATTTTTTACTCATTTTGTGAATGTTAACTACTTCAGTGTTAAGGTGACCCGCATTACCGAGCGTGACAAGTTTCTTTGTCAACGAGGGAACTAAATGTTACAATTATTTCCATAGCGTTATTTGCAAGGGATATTATGTGAAAAAAAGAGGGGGAAAAAAACAATAAGAGGCTGACCTTCTGTTTATCTGTTTTCTAATTTTCCTCAAGACAAACCTTTAGAGAAAAGAATTGTTTTTCTAAATGCAAACGGTCACATAAAACCTTAGGTGACATATACAGTTGTAGAAAATGCATTTCTTAATGTGCGGTAGAAACATGTATAATAATGTGTTAACGTATTAAGTGACATAGTAATTATACAGCGCCATAAATGACTATTTTTATTTTTTTATTATTTTTTTTGCTCTTCTTTAATGGCTTCCTATTAATCCTTATGGCTGACTGTTCAACAAAAGTATTCCATACCCAGAGCTTTTACAGAGGTCTCAATGCATTATATTATGATCTTCAATTCCTTGAGCTTTGAAAGAAGCAAATGCAGTCATTTATTTTCTACAGGGGGTGTTTTTTTCTCTGAAAAATACAGAATCCATTCAATTAATGGTAATGTTTCCGAGGCTGACCCAAGTTTTGCTTCCCATGGAAATGAGCGTGTCCCATTTACGCGGTGCTCTTAACCTTCACATTGTCCTTAGTAAAAAGAAGCCACACGTATTGTAGTTGCATCTTTGCTTCGAGTAATCTAATTTATTCTTTGTTACACTGCGCCTACTTATATTACTATATTACATTAAACTAGGAATACTCTGCTCTCTCCTTCATGCCTTACGTCCAGTCCCTCACCAAATCCCAGCACCTTCTCCCCAACTCGCCCATTCCTCTCATAAGGAGCAATCAAAATACTAATCTACTTCCATGTGGTATCCTGTATGGACTGTCTCTCCCTCTACCATCTTTCACCTCTCCAATCCATATATAGGTCTATAACTTCTGACCTATAGACCAGTTAACAACTCTGCACCCCCTATGCTTGTATCCAAATTACCCTTAACTGCCCTCTTCGTTCCTCCCATGACCTGCGTCTCTCTTCTACCGTCGTTTCCTCCGTATTAAGGATTTCATATATGCTGTTTCGCTTCTCTGCAACTCCTTACCCCATTGTGTCAGACATCAGGCACTCTCTATTAAACCCATCTTTTCCAAGAAGCGTAGATCCTTCCCTTTACCGCCTAGTTCTAGGTACATAACTGTTTTTATGGTCATTTCTGACCGTCCTCACTTTTTCATTGGACTAGCTCCAAAATATGCTTGGTTCCAGTACTGCAATGTAAAGTTATAGGGAAAATCCCAAAAGTATGTTTTTTTTTGTTTTGTTCCAACATCTGACTTCATTTGCAGAGATACCTTTAGCGGAAATGTGTAAACTTGGTCCCTGTTGGGTATCTATACCTGGGAACTCTAAACCCTTTAACAGCCCACCATGCAGATTCTATGTAGTGACCAAATGAAGCAAATATCTTACCTGTCTTCATGGAAACCTTGACTTCTCATTATGTAGCTATGCACTTAACTGAGTCACCTGCATTCAAACAAGGATATCAACCATGAAATCCTGGCAGCGAAAGCACTAATTAGGAGTCTTAGATACTCTCCTCGGATAAATGTAGAGTATGAATTAGTCAGCTCCAGACTTTGTGACCCTGAGATTTTGCCCCTTCCCCTTGAGACCCTGAAATTGGAGCCCTGAGAATCCCCACATTTCCTGATGTGAACAAAGGTAACAGCAAAACATTGAATGCATATTTATAATAAAACCAAATATTAGTCTTTCAAGAATAAAATCTGTCTTACAAGCCAACATTCATAATTCATCTTAATATAAAAAATAATATCATCCACAGCATCTTTTTAACGCAAACTGCATTAGTCCCTTGTGGTATTTCTCCATCTCCGTATATAAATATATATTTTTTTTTTCTTCTTCTGCATAGTAAAGAATACGTCTCACTCACCTATTCTCTAAAGTTTGTATGTCACTATTGTGTACAATAAAAATTGTATATTCATGAAGCTCCATTTGTTTTATGTCCTTCTTGCTGTCAAACCCTCCCAAACAGCATATGCTTTGCTCTGTAGAGAATAAAATCAAATTTGTCTGTCTTGTCATATTGTCATCAAAGTGATAGTATCACAATTAGATTAACATTTTGTCAAGGAGCTGAAGGGTGGGAAATGGAATGAGAAAATTATTGGATGGGAGAGTCCGTTTAACCCTTCGGACGACACCAGCCATTGTGCCTATTCCTGGAGGCGAGGAAGGCAATCAGAATCCGCAGTAAGTGGCTCTGTCAAATCATTATGATCCATGTTAGTATCAACAAGGTCACTTCTAAGGTCTGGAAGGTACATGTATATAGGAAGAACCCATTAAGATTATTGACAGTAGTATTTAGGAAGGTTTCACAGTTTTATGCACAAAAGCGTCTCTTTGATATTGTTATACAGAAGAAAATAATTTTGCTGACAAATAAACCTTTTTTTCCGTAAAAAAAAAGACATGATTATAATATCCAGTTTGTATTCAGTATTTAACTAATGGATTTAGAGATGATGAGGCTATCCCAACAAATGTTTCCTAAAACCACACATTTTTTATTTTAACATGCTAAATATTGTAATATTGCAATAATTCCTGAAAAGTGTCTTCCTGACATATATGCATTCATGAGAAGTTCTCAACATGGCTCACCTGGAGTTCTCTCCTACTGGTTCCATTTGTGAGCTGGGACAGGGCACAGCCAGGTCGAGCGGGAAGGGGCTAGACAATGGAAGTGGACTGGGCCAGATACCACCCGAGAGCCAGTAATCAACTCCAAGGCAAACCCAGAGGGTTCCCAGTTAAGTTCATGTTCCAGACTTTGCGAATATTATGCATATTTTAGGATTTTTTTCTCTATGAATACAGGTGATCCAGTTAAGAGTCCTGGTTCAGGGTACTAGAATGTGTGGTTTTATGAGAGTGACTGAGGACATGGACTTGGTTAATGAAATCAGTGTGTTGGTACATAGAATTATCTTAAGCAGCATATGTTCTATCTTCTTGCCATGACATTTTAGCAGTTTCGGATACACGTCCAGATATCCACTTTAATGAATAAACCTCTATAAACCCCTATAAGAAAAATAACACATTGTATTATCACTGATGATGTAGAAAGGGCAAATGTCCTATATGGGGTCATAAGGCGCGCTAGCGTGTGATGTCGGAACATTCAGAAACTTGACACACTTGTAAAGTCCAGTATTGGGGTTGCAGTTGCAGTTGTCTTATTGAGTCTTAACTCATATAACTCCTGAAAACCTCTGAAGTGTAAATAATGATATTTTTAAATTATGGAATATTGTGCAAGTTTAAATAAATAACCTATACGCATTAATACAGAACTGTATATTATTAGTTGAAATTTAAGCTGTTAAATGTAGTGCATTTATGTTCCAAAGTTGGATTTTTTTTTATTAAAAATAAGTAGTTTGAACTAATTATTATTAAAATCTCAACCAATCTGAAAAATATTATTTAAAAAACATCCCTATATGTAATATATATAAAATAATTTATTTGTACACAATCCCATAATGCAAAACTGCATTGCGTGTACATGGAGTTGTATCTACTAAGATTTATTTAATCACGATAAATTATGGAACACAGAGTGCTGTCTAAAGCTTACGATTGAACAAACTGGTGTTGAATTGGGCTTTTTATTTTGTATTCAACTTACTCAAGTAGTTCAGTTGCTCTTTTCTTACCTGATGTCTTCAAGGACATGTATCTGACATAGCGGGACTTTCTTGAAGACAGGCAGCTTCAGGCCAGAATGAATGCTTGCATCTAGATAAATTAGAACTGACATACAGAAGTACTTCTATAATTCCGAGTTCCAGGTTCTTTTCAAAATTACCTGTTAGGAAATAAAGAAGGAAAAAACATGCAAGAAATAAAGATTCGACTTTTTTTTCTACAGATATATATATCTATATATTAATTTAATTGTAAATACTTTTCATGCCATAATAAATTATATACATATATAATTATTTTTTAATTTATTTTAATTTAAATATTATTTTTATGGGGATTTGGTATGTAAGTTGGAAGTCAACTCACCTCCACTTGATTGAATTTAACAACATTTTAAGTTGGATGCACTCGTATCAACCTCCAAACTTGAGTTGAGTCACTCCAGTTAACTTATCTAGACCAAGAACTCCAAGACTCCAGAAAGACATCCTACCAAAGAGGAGGTCACAGACAGAAAAAGTCCTGGTTCAAGCTTGTTTTCTTTTACATATTTCCTCCCCCATTTAAACACTTAGATGGTCTGATATTAACTTTTTAAATGGTCCATCACAAAGATTCTATTAAAGTTACTTGATAATCCCGGGAAAGCAGTGCCGAATTTTAACCGTTTTGAGTAATTTGTAGAATACAACGTCGCCCCCCCGAAAACAAACACAAATTGTTCCCCAAGTCTACTAATAATCATGAGTTGTCAGGAGGTAAAGATGAAAGAAATCAAACCTGAAGTCAAGTCAAGCCAGTCAAGTCAGAGTAGAATGTGATGGACTTATCTCCAGAATATTTGCCCCTGAGAACCTGCCCATCCATCCTGAGATCCTTAACCTTATAGGTTATGCTTCGTTCTTGCATTTGTTAAAGAAGTAAAACATTCATTTTACTCTACTGGCCTCACTGGCCTCACAATTGAACTACAAAATACTAAGTAGGTAGAACGTCAGTATCAAAAAAAATATAAAAGTTGTATAAAAATCAAATTTATTTAAACATACACATTACGAGTCTTCGATAAAGACACAAAGAAGCAGATGTTCCATGCTTTGTAGCTTCTAAATATTGAATATATTTCCTAAATCAGTTAATTAAAGACCAAACCCAGATTTTAATCCATCAAAACGTACCGAGCGGCCCATTAAATTTTTGTAATTAAGTTTCTGTTGTGCTCCCACAAAAAACCATTATCTGAATTGTGTAATTAACATAATAGTGGGAGTCAGTAATGCAAAAGAATCTATATCTCCCCCCAACCCATTACTTTTAATGATATTTAATAAACTTTTATTAACACCTTCGTAGGGATACTCCATGTGTGTTTTTAAAGGTGCTGTTCCACTTTGATTAATTTAAAGGGGGAATCCAATGGGAAAACTGATATTTTTATTTAAGCATTAAATACAGAGCTGTATTACATTACTAATGTAGTTAAGCATTGAAGAACAAGTGGGTTTATTACATATGTTACATTTCTTGACAGTAAGGATCTGGCTGTCATGGGATATTTTGGGTGACTTTCCCGACTTAAACACCACACTGAGCTGATTCTTTACAGCAATGTTAATGAAGTCATTTCCTTAATAGATTAGACATTCGTTAATGACAGTGTCCGACTCTGTGATTAAGACTGAGACATTCTATTGTTTAACATAAAGACAGAATAATAAGGATTCCAGGTGTTTGTCTACTAAACTGGGCTAATATAACAGAGCAAGAACTCATACAAAAAGTCTAATATGTAGCTGTCTGAAATTATTATATCATGCAAAAATTCTAAGTAAAAAATAATAAGTAATAAAAATTAGTAATAAAAAATAAGTGAAAGTTCCCCTTTGGGAAAAAAAAACATGTAATGATGTTTAGAAATTAAAACAAGCAATTAATTTGTATTAAAACCTACCTAATGCGAATGGGAAACATATTTTAACTTCCTTTTCTTAGCATTCATCAATATTCATCCCCATTAGGTTATCTCCAACCCATGTTAAGTTGCTGATTGTTGTTGATTGTTTCAAGTAGTCTTTATGCGGGAGAGGCCTTTAGAAGAGGAATTTGATGAGATATTGCGAGTTCTGATGAGATATTGTGAGTTCTGACAAATTAATGTCAACTCTTAATATAACCAAAACAAAATACACTGATTTAACCCCTTAATGACAAAGCCCGTACATGTACGGGCTCAAAATGCATTGGTTTCAATGGGTTTAGGGACCACCCATTGTCCTTAAGGGGTTAAAAACAGTGATTAACATTTAATTGCTTATGACCTTATATTTCTGTTTTTTTCAGAAGTAGACTAAGGCGCTTTCTTGATCTTAACGGCCACGGGTTTGTTCCATTGACTGAACGCACACTAGGTTATCAGCCAGGATTTGCGAGATACAACCAAGAAAGAGCTTTTGCTGTAAAGGTAGAATTAAAAAAAGAAAAGCTACACGCTGCATCTGTGTTTGTGCATCGCCAGAAGCAGCACTTGATCTCAGATGTCAAGGACACTGCTTTCCTGGATCCTCTCTGAGGGCCTGTGGAGGTTGTTTGTACACACGATGTGCCTAAAGTGTCTGCAACTCAACTTAAGCAATGAGAAGTCATTTAGCAACTTTTATGATTTATCGCAGTAGTCTCACGAGGAGATCAGCATATTTGCTGCTCGTCGGCTTTAGCGTTCTGAGTTCTAAAACGGCAATAGAGCAGCACCTGAGTCTGAGAGTATTGTGCTTTACCGTATTTGACCCACTTGGTCATTTCACGGAAGCCAATGCCACCGGAGCTCTCGTGGGAAAGTCACACGAGTTTCTAATATCAGCACATTTCACAGATGTAGACTACTCAACAGTCTCTGATAATGCTGCCTTCTAACTTTGTTACAGCAACGTAAATCAATTTATCAAACTGTAACAACCATGATGACTCCAGTACGCTATCAGCACCGGCAGCCGAGTTCTGCTCATGCAGTAAGGTCCAAAAAGAAAATCTGCCTTTTTTAAGAAGTTTTTTGGAGTATACAATAAATACTGTGGTCAATCCATACACAGTTTGTTGTAATGTTTTTTTGTAACATTCGTACGTGTTCTAGTTCTGTTATCTTAGCCAAGTCTACGAAAGAAAACCTTGCCTCCTTATTGTCAAACCTGTAGGTAAACAATAGAATGGCTCAGTCTTAATCCCCCCAGCCACACACAGTTATCCAGAATATCACATGACTGACAACAATGGCGGCCCCCAGGTCTACACATATAGGGAAGTTTATTGGAACAAAATTAGATCAAATTAAGTTTTTTCTCAATGTCGTACCTACAGTAGTGGGGTTAACGCTTTTTTCCATTGAACTTCCCCTTTTGGCTGGCAACTTTCCCATAAAACAGCGTAATATAACCTAACTTCACACAGGAGGGCAAAAACTACGCACCATAACCCAGTTTGTGGTGAAAGTGGAAGATACATGTTTACAGCCGTGATTAACTAGCAGCATAGTCCACTGGAGCCTTAGAGGTCTCTTTTTCAAACAGAATATCTGTTTTTCTTGTTAAAATGTTCTTTGACAGTCTATAAGAAGAGGTGAAGAGCACAAAGCAAGGGAGTTTAGAAAAAACCAGGGTAGCTTCCCCCATGTTTATCCACAGTCTCTAGACATATCCATAAATACTAGTTCCAGTTTTATTACTTGCGGCCATTTTTCAATCCAGCACAGAATGGATTTTTTTTGCCTTTTTTTTTTAATTATTTTTTGGAATGGCCCTTTTCCATGGGCTTAAAATAGAGACTCGGTGGCTTCCTTGCCTCCCATTGTGTCCATAAATCCCAGATTTGCTTTTGATTGTAACTCACATCAACGCCGCTGCCACTATGTCTAGTTGAGTATAGATTGAGGCGAGTGTAAATGCAAGATGGCAGCAGCGAATATGCAAATGGAACATTTATCCTGTTCTGCAAACTTGCCTTGAATTAAAACTCACAATCATCCAACCTTGGGTGAATTGACCCAAAAGTCTTCTGACCTCAGTAGAATTTTCAGCCATTCCTGAGCGTTACCATTCAAAGGTGATATATTGCTGTATGATGTTATAACGCAGGCATGAACAATGTAAAGAGTATATATAATAAATAAACCCGATACAAAATAACTATACATTGATTATGGGAATAAGGCTCTGTATAATCAGAGGACGGTGACGGATAACCATCATTTTCATGCAGGCATGATGCAGGCGTGCCGCAGGCAATAACATATTTCAGTTAGAGTGCCACACAGCTTTCATTGAGTTTATTCTCCCACCGGTACAATGATACAATATGTTACCGTAACTATACTACCGGTGACTTCAGCTTATGGGGTTCCTGGAGTGCATTTATCTGCTTTATATATCTGTTACCACATTGGCACCATCTGGAAGATAAATCAATTTGCCTCTCCGAGTCACAAAACATGGTCCCGGCAAGATTTTCAAATAAATAAAATATTAAAATACATATTTTTATGCACTTTTTAAAAAGAAATTACATTACATATGCCCCCCATACAAGGTGCTGTTTTCCAATGTTGTAAAGGTGAAAAAGTTTATGAAATGAAAATGTTTATGTATATATACTGTGTATATGTATATATAACTATATATACTGTATATATATAACTATATGTATACTGTA